>JABFQC010007256.1:0-10189 GCA_022817085.1 Psilanteris sp. ZL-2020
GTATTGGTATTTTCCACCAAGTTGCAATATATTACAGTACAAAACCAGTAATTGACAATGTATTGGATAATTCCAATATATAATGTTGATTTGTTATTGGTAAATGGGCACAACCAATTTAATAGATAGTAATTATATTGGATCCAGATATGCTGGGTATATATCTTTCGACATTAAATTCAAACATTAATTTAAACATTTTTCTATCATATATATAACCTTCGCAGGGTATGGGGAGACACCTTATTTTAATGCTTAGTTACGCGTTCAAAATTATTTTTTCGAGCAAAGAGAAGAAAGATCCCTCTAACGCAAATGCGAGATGGCTTCGTCTCTCAACCCCCCCCCCATCTCTTTAAAATTCTAATAAAACTAACGTACGAGATTCGTGGAGGCCCATCAAGCATCGTATTTTTCAAGTTTGTCCTTAAATCTTGCGTTAAACCAGTGCAACTGTTTGAGGACAGTCCTCTTATACACAGCATTTGCATTTTATTTGCAAGAAAAAAATATATATATTCTAATTAATTTATTATTAATTTAAAATAATACAAGAATGATTCAAAAATGTACATAAATAGATTTGTTACATTTTGTTTTGCACTAATATAAAATCAAATAACAGAGATATAATATTAACTTTTAAAACTTACTTCATCAAACTCATTACTCAATAATAAATATTTTTTTCATTCATAATAAATGATTCAATCCTTGTTATCTTAATTTCAAGTAATATTATTATTAAGTTAAACATGTATTTTCTTCGTGAAAAAATAAAAACACCATTAATTTTATATAACATCATTTATTAAGGGATAAAATAAATGACAAATAACATATCACTTATATGAAACTATAACATTTTTTAGAGTGTTCATTATTATAATTACGATATAAAAGAAATCACATTACATACGACCCTTCTTCTGACTATCGTACTCGTGTCGAAGATTCGTCAATGAAAAAGCGCCTCCTCCTAAATATCTCACAAATCAGTTACACTACGCGACCTGGTATTAAAAGCTCTGCTATCACTATCAGAGACAAACGATACTAACAAAGATAAACTTACACTATCTCTGCGGCATTGTCCAAGATAGGGTTAAGCTTAAACCGCTTCGCTTAACCTAATCTACGGACGGCCGGATTTTTCGATCGGCCAGTCGCAGTATGGCAAATACAAATTTCCATTTGGTCGCTGACTACGCAATAAATTAAACAAATATATATATATATATATATATATATATATATAATTATATATATAAATAAATAAAAAAACGTCAAGAAAACGAGACGGCGCTTTTTCCCCGACGATCCGAGTCGAGTCGAATCCTAGATATTAAACCTTAATGATTATAACCCGGGAACAAAGTCAATATATGAGCATAAGTGAATTAATTAATTACAGATTTTTGTTGTTACTATACTTGATTAAGTTGAAACACAAAAGTTACAATAAGTGAACGAATTATATTGGCTTCTATGTTAGACATCAACATCGAACTTTCAACTAAATTTTGCATATAATGATAACTAATTTCTCATATGCTTATGTCTGAGCTTTTAATACTCATCAATAGGTCCATATATATGCTTTTGACAAACTCCGGGGATGGTAATGCCGTAACCACGTTTGTTGGAAGGGCTTAGTCAAATCACTTTGTATATCACACAATCACACTCAGTACGGTGGTATGACGCATTGAATATTTAACCGATAGCTCGCCAAGGATGACTGCGTTGTTAAAGAGATAAAACTGAAGCATCAATTGCGAGCCATCGATGCTCTGACTATTATTCGGTACTCCGTCTTCATCCTCCGCCGAGGGACGTGCATTCACGTATCACTTGGTGTCTAGTTACGAATCGTTTCTCGCACAATGAGTCTCTCGAAACAAAAACCGCACGAATAATCCGTTGAATCTGATATGAAGACGTTGCCAGTTGTTGTTTCGATTACTCCACAATTCGTACAATCTTCGTACAGAAGGACGCACTGAACTTTGCATTTTTTTTTTTATTTTTGATCCTGATCTGTTACAACAACATCGTCTACTGGTTACATATGTAGATTATATTTAATTACAAAAGTTGAGTAGGTCTCTTCTGTAATTATTAAAGTTTGAAGCGTCGAAAATAAAGCGATAGAGCGATAGTACTTATAATGTCCCTCTGCGACAAATCCGCCTCTCTTCATCATCGTCAATAAATTACAAGAATTATAAAAATTTGGACTCCGAAAAAACTCACACGCACATATTATTCGCACGGCTCACGAAGCGCTTTCGTTAACATAAAGTTACTCGTTTCACATTCGCATCTGTCCTTCTTTGTCTTACTTTTCTTCCGACATTATTTACAATTTTTTTTTCACAACGTCATTGCTTTTCGTGTCCATCAAAAATTCATCGTTTCAACTTCAGTTATATATTTGTTTGAAATTTTAGATTTGTTTTTTTTCTTTTTTCTTTTCTTTTTTTTTTTTATTTTTTTATTTTTGTTATACCTTCAATAGAAGAGAGCGCAAGTGCTAAATTTCTGACACAGTGCATTCCGAAAGTACAAAATTATACAATTATATTTAATTTATATATATATTTATATATGTAAATAGTCTGTATTTTCTAAACAGCTTTGCTACGCATTTAGATTATAGATTGTTTAGTCCTTCCTTCCTCCTTTCTATCCTTCACCTTTTTTTAAAAAACATCACATAATATTACACGCTTTTTAAAATTTTTTGCTTTTCTTTCAATCTTGTCCCTCGACTTTCGCACTCCATGTGAGATCGCTGCGAAAGGCCGACGATCACGCAGACCAATCAAAACGCAATTGAGGGTAAAATAAATGAAAAAAATGTACTCTTGTTTATCGCACGTTGATCGCTGGCCTGTAACTTAAAAATATCACCTGCGAAATCTCCGCAGGCTTCGTCGAAGTGCAACGAGGGACAATTGCTGTGCATAACAATTGAGAAAAGAAGGGGAAAAGAGGCTGTGGGAAAGAGTACAGGATTTGGGGAAAGGATACTGGGATGAAAAAGGAGTGAACGTTTATTAATTAGGTAAGCAGTTTTGGAAATTGATACGCGACGACTATTATGGCATTAAAATTATCATAACAAATTTGAACGCTTCAATTAAAATCTTTTTGAAAAATAAAAACAGTTTCATCAAACAGTAACATATACGTTTGTGCAAATAAAATTTGTATTTCATTTGGAATAATACTGAAATTCGAATCTGTGCAATTAAAATGAATTATCTCCATCCTTACACTTATTGACTTTGAACTGACAATTAATGTGTTATAAAATTGGATAAAGCATTTTACTTGTGTCTGCTTTGTAAGAGTCGACATACAAATTTCGTAATTAATTGCCTATTTGTGTTTCAAAAATAAAAGAAAAAAAATCATTTCATCGCAATTCGTTAAATTTGCTCGAAATCAACCAACCGACCAAAAATAAATAAAATGCATGAACCTCGAATACTATTGACTTAAACTTTGATATGTTGGTGTCGCTTTTGAAACAAACATTCATTGATGGTGTTTGTAGAATTTTCTATTAGGAAATACCGAATAGCGTTACAAGATAATAACCAGAGTAAAGCATGGAGGAAAGGATGGGAAGTTTTTGTAAATTCCAGACGGATTGAATCAGTAAGTCGCTATTCGGTGACGAAATTAAAAACATTTCTACCACCTGCGCGTTGTCTTTTAAAGTCGCACACACAAAAATTAATCTAGAGCGCACATACACGGTTATATAAAGAGACACTGTAATTAGAGTTACTACACATTACTTCCTCCACTTACATGCTTAATATATAGTATTCCTCTTTTTTGCGTTAATATAATAATATAATATTTCAATATATTCACTTTATAACTACGGGGGCTTTGTTTTTCTTTTCTTTACCTTTGATTACTTCTCCTTCAACGTTGTTCCTTTTAATTTTTATGTTTATCATTGTTTTATTATATATTATACACAACAGCTATGTGAGTTTTGATAATGAGAATCGCTTCTCAGGAAATGTACAATGCAGATGACGCTAATATCACGAAACGTATCGCAAAAAAATAATTTCATCAAATTTCATTACTAAGATCACACGTTGTTCCACTTAGGGAGACTGAAACATTTCGTTTGAATCATCTGTTTGCATCAAATGTGAACTTTGAAAAAGATATAATGATAAAGAACAAGAAAATGATACAATTCTAGGACTAATAAATAGTAATATTGATCAATATATGTATAATTCTTTTCTTTTTTATTAATACAACCATGGTGAACGAAAAGGTTCGTGTACTCTTAGTCTGCTAGGCTTGTTTCTGTTTCGTTCGTTAAGTATTTCAGACCTCTTCAGCGTTGCTTGAATGATTTATTGATGATTGCAATAAATAATAAGATAAATAAATAAATTAAATTAATACGTACTGTATACAGTTCTTATATTGCCTCGTATTTCAAATAATAATAATTTATAAATAATTGTTATTCGTTTGTAATGATTCTTTAAAGGCAGCGCGAGTATCATTCCAGAAGTATGCAATTTCATGATTGCAACAATCATGAAGTCAATCGCGATTCGTGCTACGGTGTTTAGTTGTCGGTTCGCGAAGACAAGCAAGCTGGTGAGAAATGTCCGTACGATTATAACCAATTAAAACTACTGTTATTACAAATTTTACTACGGTACCACACCTATTAATGATATTTTTATTTTAGACGAGCTTACCGCAAGTATTCCGAGTTAAACGGGTACTGAGATGTTTTTTGAATGAAGGAAATTTCATCGAGTTGGACGTTGAACGATTTTATGATCAGCTTGCAAGCTGCCTTCGTAGGTAATAGGGTGTGAATGAAGGTCTGCTGGAAGCGTTACGATTATGTCGCGCGGTTACAGTAATCGAAAGCAATTATGACTTATTTTACAGATACACACTGATCTTAATGTTATTGAAGAAAGCTTGCTCGAGAGCTGCTTAAAAGTGTTGATTGGGAGGTATGTTTAGTAATTTGTATGGAACACCGACGACGTGGGATTGTACGTGAAACCGATTATATATGTTAATTACTTGAGCTTAAAGTTTGGTCTTGGAGAGACTTTCGCGACTATCTTTGGAAACACATCGGTTTCGAGAGACGAATAGTCTCGAGTGGGATTAAATTTGTTAAGCACGAATTAGAACTGATAACCTATTGGAATGTCGTCACATTAATTACAGCTTTTGCACGTCAAATTGTATAATATAGTATACTGAATTACGTGGAGATATTTTTCGTAATACTGAGTTGCGTGCGTGGTAATGCAGATGCGATGAATGAAATTATTCAATGTCTTACTGAAAATGACTAAGGACTTATGATTAAAGGTTCAACTATCTCCAGAATCAGTGCTATTAACTCGACAAATCGATGTTCAATTTGAATCGCATTAGTCAAACGAAACGCAGATTATTTAAGATGAGGTAGCGAATCATCCTACCTTGTGCTTTGAAAACATTACGCGCGTCGACGTGTCTCGTCAATAACTCTAACTTAATGCTGTTGGTTATCCTATTAATGTCATTATATAAAAAGTCAAAGAGATTTATCGAGCGAGATAAGGTATAGATGCAATTGAATATTGGAGTTTGAGAAAATAATATAGCTTTTGAATTAATTGTATAATGAGAATATAAACTTCATAAATTTATTTTAAAACAAATCGTTTACATTTGAATTTATTATAATTATGTTCTTTTGAGTTGCTTCTGTTGGAGAGACATTTAGCGGTATATTAATAGTTGATATTTTACATGTAGTAGAATTTCAAGTAGGTTTAATAAAGATAGAAAATATTGATATGATTCAAAATACCGGACAATATAACAACTATATTTGATACCCGTTAACTGTATTTATATATTCATTCATTTATGTATTCTAACTTATTAGTTATCGTGTAACTGAAGTGTTAACATTATATAATTTACTTTTACAGTAATAAAATCCTTCGGTAGCGTTCAAGCAGTTTATGCAACGATTAAAAAAATATAAAATAAATATAGCATAGTAACAAAGTTTTAAAAGTTTTTGTTCCTCATGGTCTTTTTAATAGAAAAGATTTAACAAAGCAAGGAACACTTTTATTAAATACAACTGTACAGAATATTTTATTTTTATATATAATTAATACAATTAATAATTTTCGTAGCGCGAAGAAAATAGTTTATATAAACGTAAGTTTAAATAAATTTTTGTGTATATAAAAAAAATGTTCGATCAGAGACTAAAACATTTTATACTTTTTCTCTCTTACATTTGACTCTCCTTAAAGTCTAACAAAAGTAAACTATTGATGAAATTTGAAAAATTTATATTACATTTTGTTTGAATATAAAAATACCCTAAACATTTCCCATTATTTGACCTTTCTCAAGCAGAAATAAATGAGTATTAATTGAATATATACCGGATCTTTCTTTCGAAGTACAAAAGTGTTTTTAATTCAATTTAAAATAACTAACTAAAAATTAAAATACTAGAGAAAATCACAATTCATTATTACGCAATACTAACGATTGCCTTATTTTTGTCTCACTTTTGTGTGTTTTTATTTTAATATTACTCCGGATTATAAATCCCTTTAGTTGAACATTAGTAGGTATTTTCAACTCTTCTCTCACATTTATTTCTCATTGTCTCGCGATATACATCTATATGTAGGTGTGTTTCTGTATGTAAATATATAATCACAGAACATATTAATTCGTGTGTACGTTTCTCATGCTATAATGTCATATCTGTTGCTTTACGATATATAATTTATATTTCACGTAAATATTTACTTTATTCATTTCTATATGTGATTTGATTTGTTAAAACAGCCTCTTCATCGTCATCATAATCGAATCCGGACGTTTTCGAACAAGATTTGTTACACTCTAAATGTCACTGGAAGTAATCAACAATTTAAAAATGTTTGTTTGAATGAAATACACAAGAACTGCGTCGGTGCAGTTTACTTTCGAAAATAAAAAATGAAGAAAAACATGTAAAATCTTTCAAATAAACATTTCAATTACGTTTCATAAGTTAGATCTGTGTTCTTTCGTTTTTATGGTTTCATATCAATCGTCAACATATATATATTATAATTAAAAGTATGTAACACTTAAATAGAAAAAAAAATTTGACAACGATATACTTCCAGAATATACTATCAGTCCAACAAGACGCCGGACGTTCAGTAAAATACATCAGTCGTGCCTGCGACATTGCGCCTTTCATCGCGTGCTTCATTCTCACGACAAAGGCTAATAAAAATTCGTTGATAAGCGTAAGAACGCGCTACGTTGATCTTTGTCATTCTCTTCTGCTTGTTTCCAAATAAGCACAACCCTACCAGTTCGTCAGCTAAACCCAAACATCTTAACTTCGTATATGCTTACAATGTTAACCCAACTAATTCCGTCATTCTCATCGTTTCGATAACAACGCAAGTATAACTTTAATTAGCCAAAATAGAATATCAAATTTGCAACCGTAAAATTTTCGTCAGAAAAGAATCTTTCGTCGTCAAAAAATCTTTTCCCTACGCACGTTTCAAAACATAAAACATCTAAATTTGCCATCGAGAAAGCAAGTTTTTCTTTTCTTTTCGTTTTTTTTTTTGTGTTTTTTTTTTCATTTTTTCCTTCTTAATTCTTTCATAGTAAATAGCCTTCATGCGCCTTCTACTTCTCCATTTACTCCAAACGAAAAGTCGATTAGTGCAAAAAATATATAATATGCATATATACACGCAGCTAGTCTTCGTTTGCCTTAAGAGCGACAATGAAAAATTTGTTAAACGAATAAAAAATTGTAAAACGAAATACGTGTACAAAAACAAATGAAAATAAGAAAAAGGAAGAAAAACGAAATACTAGTTAAACCGTGTGCCGTGGCACATAACTCTTCACAACTTGTCGTAAACGAAGCTTGAAAGCGAAAGTGTCGAATAAAAAATACGACTCGCATTGCAGCTTTTTTGTTTTTGTATTCTCTTCCTAGCAATTGTCCTTCGACGGTATCTTCAATTCGTGTTCGTTTTGCTGTTTCCATCGTCGTTTGAATCGAAAAGAAACGTCGAAGTTGTCTTCGCCTTTGATGCGGGTCGTGCAGAAGTTTGAACAAGTAGAGTGTTCTTCTTCGTATCCGATGCTACTTCCGCGT
Organism: Psilanteris sp. ZL-2020; assembly: GCA_022817085.1. Classification (NCBI taxonomy): domain Eukaryota; kingdom Metazoa; phylum Arthropoda; class Insecta; order Hymenoptera; family Scelionidae; genus Psilanteris; species Psilanteris sp. ZL-2020. Next base: position 8,219 of record JABFQC010007256.1, read on the forward strand.
GCGGATTGACGAGCCAACCCCGTCGAAAAGAATTGACAAACTGACTGACTGACACAACAATGGTTGCTACGGACTTAGGTCATATATCGCATCACAGCTCGCAGAGCGTACAACAGTTCGGCTTGCATTCGAGCCTCCAAAATCATAAGATTTACATGGACCTGTAAAATTCAGATTTATTAATATTGCATGTCTTGAATGATACATTGTATAAACAAAAAGTATTATACGGAACGGATTTGTATTGAAAAATCGGTAGCCAAAAGATGAAAACGCATGAATTCTGAGTAGAAATTCTGAGGATTCATGTGGATTAGATCCGTTGAGATTTAGCATTTGACATCATAAAATTGTATATCCATGACATACACTGTAAATTCAGTTATGTAAAATCACACTAATACGGTGTACACTCTATATGTAAAATCACACTCTTTTTTCATGTTTTACAGTGCAGACATTCTACACATGATGTGTAACTTTACACACGGAGAAAATATATGTTTAACAATTTACTATATAATATATCAAAAGCGGGATATACTTGAAAATACTATAAGAATTAATATATCATACACTGAGAAAAATTTGATAGTAAAAATTATAATGAATTATTATAAAAGTGTTGTATATTACACAAGTAAAGAAAATTGTAATGTCACATTGTAAAATTATATATGAATTATGATAAAATATAAAATAAATATTAGAAAAAAATATTGTATTTGTGAGTAATTTTATAATGTAATATTACAGTTTTTTTAAGCAGTGTACAACAATTTTATAATAATTCATTACAATATTTATTATCAAATGTTTCTCAGTGTATATATTAAAATAGTCTACATTGAGAAAAAAGTTATAGTATAAATTACTATACCTTCTGGCTATGGCAGACTAATTCTATGGATGACAACTTTTTTTATTTATATAGTAAAATTTGTTATATAGTATTATAAAACTAGAAGGAATTTTGACACATTTTTGTTATATCATATAATAAATATTGTTTTAATGGTATAGTAATTTTTTAAATATCCTTCACGATATCATTCGAATGCCAGAAGGTATGGTAATTTATATTATATTTTTTTCTCCGTGTACATAAGTTGAATATAATATAGTACGCGTTGAAAAGTTTAATACATTATTTAGTAATTTTTATTATGTTTTCAGGTATATCCTACTTTTGATATATTATATAGTAAATTGTTGGATATACGTTTTATTTTACAGAATTGGATTTACAGTGTATAGTAAATATATAGATGATGCATTGAATCTTTTGCGCAGTGCAAACCAATCACAGAGTGATCCAAGTAAGGAGATATGTAATGGCAATAGTGGAAATGAAGTATACAATTAGTAAAACATAACCTGCTTCGTAAGTTTTGACAAGCGTATATTTGAGTTGCTCCATTCAGCAATTCAATCTAGTTTTTCACATTTATGTTGATTTACTTGTAAGATTTTTTTTGTATATAATTATTTAAAACACCTTGGGGTGTTTTATATATTATTATTATTATTACTAATTAAATAACTAAAAATTATTAAATACTTTATATTAGTTTTATATTAATAAAATTAATATTGATTATAAATGTATTACTTAACATTTTTTATTTACATTTCTACGGTTATGTATGTATAAACATTTATGTTATGTTATGTTTAAAACATTTATTATATATTTATTTATATCACTATAACGTTTATTGTTAATGAATTTAATTTCAATTATTTGTCATATTTTTTTAATTGTGAAAATATGTGTAAAAGCAAATTTATTAATGCAATTTTATAATACTCATTTCAATTAAATTAATTCCTCATTTACTTATTACATAAAGATACAAATAAATATGCTGCGCTCAGAAACACCTCTTGACTGATTGTGCTATTGGTTAACACATTTCCCCTCTTCACTTGAATACATAATGCTTCACCTATGTATTTACACTATAATCC
>JABFQC010007257.1:0-10189 GCA_022817085.1 Psilanteris sp. ZL-2020
ACGCTATGTTATGCAAACAATGGAAATGCAAATCCATGTATACGAATAAATTGTATTTGTTCCAATTGCTTTGCTTATTTGCGACTCGGACGCTTTGACAAAATCGCGAGATAAAACTGTATATCTATATAAGTTTTATAATGATTATGATATTTTGACAGTATCTTTAGCTATTTGTTTAAATTATTAACGATTCGGTGACAGTGATACACTAAGAAAAAAGTTATATTAAAAATGATTATAATTTGAACATAATTATCACATTGCTAGGATACACTGAAAGAAATAATCCTGTAAATTTTACCGTACTATATTGTAAACATGGTATAAAGGGAAAAAATGTAAACAAATATGATAAATTATGGTTAAAACTTCAATAAATGTAATAAAAATTACCATACAATCTGATACAAATAATAATATTTTCAGGTATTTATTTACATTGTTTTCCTTTATCCGATGTTTACAATATTGTCTGGTAAAATTTGGTAAAATTTCTTTCAATGTACGGAAACAAATATTTATGTTATATTTGTTATATATATTTTAAAACTTGCCGCAAAGTATAATAATTTTCACATCATTAATTAAGATATCCTTAGAACGCTGGAAACTATAGATGTTACCTATTATTTTGAAATAAAGATTCAAAAACTTAGAAATTTACGTAATATACACGTTTGCGTAACTTTACTGCCGGCTAATAATGTACTCTTAAAAAAGATGAGATAATACGATATCATAAACAATTTTCATATGTGGTATTAGAACTATTATGAATAAATTCTACGATAAAAATTAGTTTTTATATACAAAGAAAGGTTTCCAAATTTATTTTGTTGTTATTTATAAAACACGTTTAATATCAGAAAATTCTACTGTAAAAACTATTGTAATCGTATATATACAATACTTGAAAAACAAAAACGATATAAAATATTATATAATTCGAATATCAGAAAGTGAATTGATTAAATGAAAACATTTTAAGCGTTATTTTTAAATAAATGAATGAGTAGAAATATACAGAAGTAATTGTGATAAAATTTAATTAGTATTTGTTAAAAGCATCAAGGATGACACGATATCGGATTTCCATCAACGACGCGACATTTTATGTACGGCATGCGGTCACACCCCATAAGCAAAGTCATTGACGCGACAGACGTTGTAGTCAACTAACGACATCCTGCAATTGAAGCACTTAAATATTCCAACAGCAAAATTAGACACAAGTTTAACTTAACCAAAAAATGAAACTATACATGATTGATCCATTTTAAAATTCTGTCACAGTTCAAACAATCGCTAGTAATACTTGAATGTCACGTATCACATTTTTAATTAATAAAAAATGTCAATAATGTTTTTTAATTAATTAACTGGAAAAATACCAAAAAATAAACCGCATTGCAATTCAATCCAGTATTTTGAGAACAAACGTAAATAATATTTATCATAAGTATATTTAATACATTTAAAATTAATAATATTTTAAATATGTAAACCTGATTAAAAATTACCATGCGAATTAATTAATAAATATTTATATATATATATTCGTTATATTCATAATACGTCATATTATTTAGGATTCTATTAATAATTTTTTCTTGACGTATTTATATTAAGTAAAGCTTTTTCCAATAATATATCGTCATTCAATTAATTCGCATTTAATACATAAGAACAATACAATTTTCACAAATTAAGACATAACGAAGCCATACCTTACAATTTTTTATCAATGATTTTAATTATACACGTTACGTCACATCTTTACCACACGCAAGAGATTGAGTGTCTGATAAGTTAATTATTTTGCCGGAGCAAACGAACGCAAAGTTAATATTCTACAGTTGACTCGATTTGTTAACTATAAATTTCGGAAAGAAAATCGCCCAAATAAAATAATAAACTGTAATTTGAATATAAATCAATAATTAAATGAAATTGTACGCGTGTTATCGTATAATTAGCACATCCAGTTAAAAGATGAAAACTGGTGAAAATGAAAATATAATGAATTGTATTCAACTACTTCTCTTACGTTCAATTAAATATTTTACAGAAAAACGAATGAAACAACACCAGTCGAACACGGTTAATGCGTGTAATTTATGATAATTATGTCGGTCGCACAACTTGTAAAGATTTCTCTCAGGAAAAAAGAAGGATTCCGTTGTTGCAGTGCTGTAAATATCAAGTAATAACAGTACGCGCATCGGTAGCGCACTGCGTTCTCTAATTGAATGGGAACGTTGTTTAAACGTAGAAACAAAGAATTGTTCGATGAAATTCTACTGCGTTAAGTCCTCAATATCGGTATAATGGAGTTCAAATACGATCAAAATAATTAGTATACATAGAGAATTATTCTAAAAAGAAGAATATTATTTTGTACAGATGTGTATGTTTTTATACGAAATCTTAATTCAATCATTATATATTTATTTGTACATTTGTACGAAGACGAAAGTATTCGATTTATAAACACTGTTGGTTTATGTGAGATATTAATTTTGTTAGTTTTAATAATAAAATATAAACGATTAATGCTAAGAGTATATAGTTAAATCACAAATAAACATTCATAAAATATAGAACCCTCAATTTCATAATCTTTTTCATAAATACTTCTTTTTGATCCTGCTATAAAAAAAGATAACTTAAATTAATTAAAGTTAATTTTATTAATTTATTAAAAACGTACATATATGTTAAGAGTAATTAATACTTTAATCGCATATTGTAAAGAACCAATTATTATTCAATTGTAATAATTTATTGTAATAATTTAAAAATAAAGAGAAGGCTCTTATTTCATCAAACGAGGTAAATAATTTAATCTATTCAGTTTAACAAACGCTGTGGATTATATTAATTGAAACAAGAGGCTTCTCAAGTACATATGAAATAAATGTCAGAGATCTTTAATTAAATATAGTGTACAATAAAACAAGTGGCATATATTATTGTTTTAAATAATATATAATTATATATATATATATATATATATATATATACACACACATTTTTTAATTCTCACCTAAATAGGTAAAATGTTTGCTGAAATAAAACGGTATTTCCTCAAAATCTACATCTATAATGCAATTAATTTTATTGATTGTACGACTATATATTTAAAATTCGGTAAATATGTAAAACATTTTTTTACAGCCATAAATAATTATATACATTTAAAATATATAAAAGGAATATATGTATTCATATGGCCATAAAAGAACACCTTATTCTAAAATTAAATTAAATTGCACCTACCTTTGATTGTGAACTTTAAGATTTTAATTTTCTTACACTGCACAACTTTGTATACCAAAACATCTCTTGTTTTATTTGAACAATTCTTCAATTTGCAACTACATATGTAGATTTAGTATACGTTATTTTTATTAACATTTTGACATTGTTAAATATAATTGATATACTCTACAGAATATACTAACATTTTAATTTCATTAGTTATTAAAGGATTGAAGTTGATATGAAATAATATAACTTACATTGCTTAATTATGTAACTTATATTGCTTACATTACAATGTTTAAATTTATAATTGTACCTTTAAAAAATATTCAAACGTCTTGATGATTCTTAACAAAAATGAAAAACTGGAAAGTGCATTACGAAACTGTGTTTCGTAAGACTGTAGTTAAAACTACTTAATAACCACACAGCCCACATCACACCAGTAGGAAGCGAAAAGAATACGATACAATGCATGCAATGGTGCGACGAAAATGCCAACGAACAATTTATGGATCGGTATCTGAGACTTTGGAAGATTTTTATCGCTTCTTCAATACACCTTTTGATCGCACCGAATACTTGTACATAATGATGAAATTAGGGTATGAATCAGTAATTCAATTTAAAACAAACTCTTGCTCAAGTCCTATAAACAAAAGTCCATTATACAGTTTGAATACAAAGGTATAAGTAAATATGTTTAAATGATAATTTATTACCTATGATCATATTTGAAGGATAAATATATCATTATAATATATATATATATACTTGCAGATATAAACAATTTTTAAATTATGAAACTAATAGATTTATTAGCAAATAGTTAGCAAAAATAATTTATAAAAACCATTAATATAAATTTTTGAAGCATTATGTAGTATATATATATATATATATAAATTAATAAACGGTTGGTATTAATCGTTTAAAATTCAAAAATTATACATTACGTTCATCATGTCAAGCAAAAATTGTATGAATACAATATATTCAACTTCAATTAAAATACTAATCATTATGTTACCTTATAAAATGCATGTATATTTTGATAGGCAACATTTGAATTTTGTTATTATTTAATAAATACGTAGAAAACTGTTTGAGCTCAAATATAGATAAATGTGAAAAGAATGGAAATAAAAATATTCTACCATAATTCCATAAAAACATATATGTCAAAATAATAAAAATAATATTACCGATTATAATAAATAATATATGATCCCAGATTATGAATCTATTTACTTAAAGCTGAATATAGTCATTTTTCAATAAATAAAAATTTCTTTTTACTATAAACTTATTTGAGTATTATTTAGTTATTTCAAATTTTCACAAATCCTTCGAATAATAATTTTTTACTTATAAAATTGTTAATACTACACTTAAAACTTACCTATCTTAGCACTGCATCTTGAGAAACAAACATTTATTTATTTTTTAAAAAATCAAAAAATGTATTAATGATTTAATAATTTATTTAACCCTATCATTAATAATATAATAATATAAATATGTTTCATAAAACTTTTTCTGTTATTCTTCCATTTATCGTTAGTAGATTTATAAAATATATTCTAGGTATATATTTGGAAGGGTGACAATAAACATGAACTATTTCAAATTTAAACTACATGCCAGTAGTAATATTTTAAAATTGCAAAATTATTTTGAGACAATCAAATATATAAAAAAATGTATACATGTATAATAAATATTGCGTGTATACATGTATTTAATCAATAAAAACAATGAAATTATACTAAAGTAACGGTTTATTAAAATGAATGAAAGAACTGCCTTAAAACACTAAAACTTGTATACATTTTATTATTTATACATCTCCCGTCACATAAAGTGATATCCCCGCATTAATTGTAATTTATCCGGCTCGCGACCGGCCCCAACTATTAAAGAATATCTATACACACGAATGAGAAAAACAATGAAGAGAACGACTTAACAGTGATTAATGTTTAATTTTGAAATCTGTCACTTTACATAGTAATAAACAATCGTCGTAGACCACATTATAATACACATCCTCGTAGTAGTTAAAAAATCAGACTTTCTAGGCCCTCGGCTTATGAAACGGAGTACATTACAATTTGTGTGTGTATGTGTTTTTCTTTTATTCTTTTATCTTATTATTTTTTCTCTTTCGTCCCCTTACTTTCGCGGGACATTATTTCATCGCGTCCGCTTCATTCACCACGCACGGTCAAATCGGATATCCTTTCGCCGTCGTCCGAATGGATAACTGAACGATAAATTTAAAAAAGAAGACAAATAGTTAAACAAATAGAGGATTTAAAGAAAAAAGTAAGAAAGAGAAAAAACAACAAGAGAAAAAAACGAAACTAATATAATAAATTTGAGGAGCGCGCTTGTCACATGAATTTACAATCGAGCTGAGCTGTGTTTGTCCCCGATAGGATTATTGGATCGAAAGTCGTTCCGAAAATTGTGTGCGTCGATGGACAGCCGCTGCAGAATCAAGCCGTCGCTGATCGCGTGACGAAATCCCGCGGCGAATGAAGCGCCCGCGTAATCACAGTTTATGCTGATTCATGGCTTAAATAAACATCACCGGCTACGATATTCTTGATGGACCATTAAAAGAGGACTGTGCGGTAATATGATTCGTCCGCTCGCTGAAAATTTCGAGGGCTCTCGAGGCTCCATCGGCAAATCCACTTCCTACTCGCAATTCGTCGTTTTTGCAAGCGTCTTCTCGCTTACTATTTTTTATTATTAATTTTATATTTACCATCCGTACTTTATTATGATTGTTATTATTATTATTACACTTTATTCACAAATGTTTCATTTTATTGTTTATTCGTTAAGATAACAATCTTTTTTACAGACACGAAGAATCTTTATATGAAAACGCATGCAAGCAAGACGTAAAGACTAGCTTAAAAAAAAATAAGAGGAAGGTTTTGTTGTGGAAGAATTATAGAAAGGAAGATACAGAACGGCTACGTTTCTCCATTTTGTTTTTAAAAAGGAAAGAGGATCTGTGGATTTTAAAAACACCTCGAGAGCAAATTGCGCTTGTATTTGTTGTTTCTTATTTATCATTTCTCTATCTTTCTTTCATTTCTTTATAATTTTTATATTTTCATTTTAATCTTAATTTTATTAATGCGAAGTGCGACAAAACGGGGATAATTCGTATTTACATTTTGCGGGGGTGACAGACAAGTATTCTTTATGTACAAAAACAAAGAGAGACGGAGGCTCGAAATCAAAAGTTATAACTAGGACAGTAAGTAAATAAACAAATATATATATATATATATATATATATTAATATATATATAGACACCCGCGTACATTTATTTTAATTGCATATATATACATATAAAACATGCATATACATGTATATATATATATATATATATATATACACATTTATACATATACATATAAATATATGTATATATTTTTATTTTATATATATATATTTATTTATTTAAAATTATGTTTGTAGGAAGTGATAAACAAAAGTAATTACAAAACCATTATTGCAAATATTTAAAAAAATACACGATCAATCTGCGAACGATCTCTACGATTGTTTAAAATTATATGTTGCATATCGTCGCAAAGAAAACAGTGTTTTATGTTCAACAATCCACTTGCATTTTTGGTTTTCGTATTAATATATTTGTGAAAGCATTTTGTTTGATTCGTGGATTATTATTTAGTTCAAAGGAGTTGCCGATTGAAACTCGTTGAGACCTCGACAACCACACCTTGGATCGCGACGAATCCTCGTAATAAATCTTATTTTAACTTTGCATATTCAGCTACATTAACTGCAGTTTATTTATTTTACTTTATCTCGAAGTGTACGACCAAAATAATTATTTCCTTAATCAGGTTTTTCCGTCGATACATCAAATTCTTTTCATAATTTACATCAGCACAGCGTGGTCGACGAATAACCGACGCACTTGGACTTACTCCATATTCCTTGTATTTATTTAGTTAATTATTATTATAATTATTTTTAATTATTTTCGCCTTATTTTTATCATTATTTTAACTTTATACAAGAGAAGCGCATTTAATAAAATAATAACTATGTGGCTTCATACAATATATAAATTATTGTTGTTACTACACGCACACGATACCAAATTTGTCAATTATTAATTGGCCACACTGCGTTTGGAAGGAACTGAATTATTCATATATATTCCAATAGAATGTTTAGGAAAATACGAATTTTCGTAAAACATCAATTGTATGTCAATATCATTAAAACATTCAATTTGTGGTTGTCATATTTAGAATAAGTTTTATTGTATAAAATGTATATTTATCTACGATTGAAAACTAATCATATTAATAAATAGTTCAACTTAAAAAGTACGTAGAAACAACATGTTATATTATACGCTTATATCACGATTTATGAATTGATCATTACTTAACAAAAAACAAAATTAAGACTTCGAGTTATTAATAATAATAATAATAACACAATTTTATAACTTAAAAGTTACAAAAAGTAGTGCACTTCTATACTTATATGGTTATCATTATTCTTGGAGGATATTTAACTTCGAATTAACTTGATTTCATATTTTATGTTCATTTGTAACCTTACACTTACAAATAATTAACATACAAATCTTAAGAACCTACCGTTTTTAATTACTACATTATAATTACTATTGATATAATAAAATAAACATTTATTAATTTTTATATACGTAAAACACAAAAGTTACATTTGTATTAATTAAATACAAAAAGTAAAGTAGAAAACAAAAATACCAAAAAATTTAATTAAACTAATATTAATTTATCAAATTAACAAATGAATAATTAGTTTTATTTAACAAAAAAATTCTACTTACTTTTACTTTAATGATTCATTCATATTAAACATTCATATTATTGTAAACACAAATATTAAATAAAAATAGTGAATCAATATACATATCCTTAAGTAAAAAAATATGAGTACTTTTTAAATTGAACTAAAACGACGAAGACGTTAAAGATAAATTCAAACGAAATTATTTCGCTGAAAATGTCATAAAAGCTCTTCACAAAAAAATTGTCAAAGTAAATAATTTTTAGTTGTATCTTGAATATATCACATTAATATTAAAGCAAAGCCATATTAATTTAATTGAATTAAAAATTTTTACTTTGCACAACAACGTGAAAAGAGCTTTCATGAAATCCCGAAGAGTAATAATTAAAAATGCATATTTTCCCAAGTAACCCGGTCAAGTTGGGAACAATAATTGAAGCAAATATCTGATATCGCACAAAAACCAATAATTGGCTAGATCCAAGGCATTGGGTATATCGTCGATAATTATTTTATTACATAAGTTACAATTTATCTTTTGTATAATCGCAATGGCTGCCATGTTATTTTTCACTTAATCTTGAAAAAAACGATATAATACAATATTCGTCAAACTCAAAACTAAATATATTTGAATACATATTCCAATTATTTGAACATTGTAGAATTATTATCGCGATAACTCGCGTCCGCACTAAAATACAAAAATATTGCATTCAAACATAATTTAAACATGTGCGCGACGCTATGTTGCAATTATTTTTCTTCATTTCGTTATATATCGTTCCCTGTTTTCTTTGCATCATCATTTGGAAATCACACGCGATTTTGTTTCCAACGCTGTTATTTTGTGCAATTTAAAAAGCGTGCTGATCATTCGCTCATTTTCTGGAGGAATTTTAAATAAAGATACAATACCGAATCCTCCGTATACATAGAACAAGATCTAGTGCCACTTGTAACTCTAGTTTTCTTTTTTTTTTCTTTTTTAGAATATTACAATATTATATAAAACCAACTCATAGAGTTCCTATTACAATGTATAGGATCGAGTGAATTTACGAGTTGAACAAAAAAAATATATATATATAAAGTATGTTATAAGGGCTAGAGAGGAAAGCTAGCGACAGTTCTTTCTATGGGATCTTTTTCACACGCACAGTTTTTTAATTTTATTATTATTTTTCTTTTATCTTTTTACAATCCTCTTTCTTTTTCTTTCTCTCCCTATCTCTTTTTTGTCTTATTCACTCTCAACACACGTCAACAAACACACATGAGTAGGAGAATCTAAAATCTGAAAAAAAAATTGTGAAAAATTGAAGTTTAAACATTCCAAATATTAACTAGTCTTTTATTGTGTTTAATCATATTTGACTAACTCATTTGCCGAAACGAGAAAAATTAATCATATATTAATACGCCACATCATTTTTATCAGTACATTAATATTATATATTTAAAAATATAATTGTAACCTTTTTACAAGAAACTAAATTTCTTATTAAAAATAAACAAATCTATACTATAAATCAAATAAACCTAGACGTTAAAGAACAAAGAACTTCAATAACAATTATGAAAATAAAGCTTTGTTCAATAAGCTTAATAAACTAAAAATTCGTGCCGACAATTATGCGTGTTATCATGATTAATAATATTTTACAACTCCAACATGCACAGCATATTGTTAAATAAATTAATATATCTACGAGCAGGTGGCACTTTCATTGCAATCTAACAATCTATTTCTCGTTCCACTCACTTGGTCTTAAAATCATTAATAAAAAGTGGAGAAAATTGCTCGTTATTTTAATATTATTATTATTTTATTTCATACTGTATTTTTATTTTTACTACTATCTAAGCTAAAAAATGTATTTCCGCAAATCAAAATTTGTCGCATTGGTAAATGAGCATGATTAATCACGATTTTTTGAAAAGACTATAGCTACAAATATTTGAAATGTATTCACGTGACGAGTGCCGATAAGATTCTCTCAATAAAGTTTTAATTTCAAAATAAAGGATAATGTAACTGCCTCTTTTTCATCGAGCGAAGCACCGCATTCTGAC
>JABFQC010007258.1:0-10188 GCA_022817085.1 Psilanteris sp. ZL-2020
TCTAGATCTGGTAAAATTATCTCAAATTTTTCACGACTTATGTCACTTGGGTATACACTTCTCATATATCTAATTTATATACATTATCTCCTTCTTTATTCCTTCTTTGAGATCATGTACAGGTTCTTAGCATAGATCCCGCTAACAAGTAGCGGGATGACAGTTGTCAGGGTGTCGTGAAAGTAGCTGACACTGGTTTCCATCCAAGAGGGTGTCATCCAAGTAGCCTCCCTACCCTGTCATCCCAGTGTCCAGACACTGGGATCCAGAAAACTTAACTTTAAATAAATGGCTGCATAATAAAGACTAGATTCCAGCGTCACGCGCTGGAATGATACCATTTTCGGTCTCTTAAGTTGCTTTAGCTACAAATGTTTAAGAAATTTACCAAGTAAAAAAAGCCCCGTGGTGCGAGTTTTGACCCTATAATAATTTAAACTGGCGCTGTAATAATGTGCTAACGCTTAAAATAAGCGCGATTTGGCTGAATGCAGAAAAAATAAAAAAGACATGCAGCCGCTATAATTTTATATAATCCGCCAATAAATACCTTTATTGTCATAATAAGGGCGCTGGCGGAGTTTGTCAAGGAAGTTTTTCGTTTCTATTCCCAATAAAAGTCTGTTATATGGTTATGCAAGAAGTCTATTGTTGGTTAATGTTTTATGGTTTTACATAGCTATACAACTTATCTTAAAAGCAATATAGTGTTCACTATGCAATGAATTAAAGATAGTAAGTAAAGTCTATGAAATTTCAAATCACTACACATTTTCAACCCGCTGGAGATCAGCCGCAGGCAATCGATAGTTTAATTGCGGGGCTAAATAGCAATAAAAGAGACCAAGTTTTACTTGGGGTTACTGGTTCTGGGAAAACTTTCACTATGGCAAATGTTATAGCAAGGACAAACAGGCCTGCATTAATTATGGCACACAATAAAACTTTAGCAGCACAGCTTTATGAGGAAATGAAAGGATTGTTTCCCCATAATGCTGTTGAATACTTCATTTCTTATTATGATTATTATCAACCTGAAGCCTATTTACCACAAACTGATACTTATATCGAAAAAGATTCTGCAATTAACGAAAGAATTGAGATGCTGCGTTATTCCACCGTCTGCTCCCTTTTGGAGCGCAGGGATACGATCGTAGTTGCCAGTGTTTCCTGCATATACGGTCTTGGTTCGCCTGAGAGCTACCGCAGCATGATCATACCGCTTAGTGTTGGAAATAAAATTCGTATTAATGATTTCCTGAGCAACTTAACTGATCTTCAATACAAGCGCTCTGATGCCAGGTTTGAGAGAGGATATTTCAGAGTGCGCGGCGATATTGTTGATATATTTCCTTCCCATTATGAAAGTAAAGCTTGGCGTTTATCGTTATTTGGCGATGAAGTAGAAGAAATTTTTGAAGTTGATGCTATAACGGGCAATGTTACCAAAGGCGTAAATAAAATCACCATTTTTCCAAATAGCTATTACATAACCCCACGTGAGGCTTTGTTGCAGGCAATTGAACTAGTCAAAAAAGAGCTGCATGAACGCTTGGATTATTACTACTCGCGAAACAAGATTGTTGAAGCAAAGCGCCTCGAGCAACGCACTAATTTTGATATCGAAATGATGAGAACAACAGGAATATGTAAAGGTATTGAAAATTATTCGCGTTATCTCTATGGAATGGAAGCTGGGGATCCACCACCTACTTTGTTTGAATATTTACCTAAAGACGTAATTTTATTTGTTGATGAGAGTCATGTCACCGTTCCTCAGGTTGGTGCGATGTACAGTGGTAATGAGGCGCGTAAAAAGAAATTGATCGACTATGGCTTCAGGCTCCCTTCCGCTTTTGATAATCGTCCATTAAAATTTGAAGAGTGGGAGGGAGTTAGGCCGCAGACTATTTACATTTCAGCCACTCCCGGAAAGTATGAGTTGGCAAAGACCAGTAATGTATTTATAGAGCAAGTTATCCGTCCAACAGGGCTTACGGACCCAATCTGCATTGTAAAACCAATAGAGAGTCAAATTGATGATGTAATTCATGAGGCACAAGTGACAATAGGGAAGGGATTTTGTGTTTTAATCACTACATTGACGAAAAAAATGGCTGAAAATTTAGCTGAATATATGAGTGAATTGAATATGAAAGTGAGTTATTTGCATTCTGATATTGGTGCGCTGGAGAGAATAGAAATTATATACAAATTGAGATCTAAAGAAATCGATGTTTTAGTAGGTGTTAATTTGCTGAGGGAAGGTCTTGATATTCCAGAGTGTGGGTTGGTTGCAATTTTAGATGCTGATAAAGAAGGATTTTTGCGATCAGAAACATCGCTCATTCAAACGATCGGTCGTGCTGCACGTAATGCTGAAGGTAGAGTAATTTTATATGCAGATAAAATCACTGGTTCTTTAGATCGTGCATTAAGAGAGACCGAAAGAAGAAGAAAAAAACAAGAAGAACATAATATATTGCACAATATTGTCCCGAAGACTATAATAAAACCTATATCAAACACCTTACAGGAGAGGGCAATAGCAGAGCCGAAAGTAAATACTAATAAGGATGATTTGAGAAGGCAAATGTTAGCGCATGCTGAAAATTTAGAGTTTGAAGAAGCAGCAAGAATAAAAAAATTATTACAAGGTTAAGTAATATATGATGCTATGGGCATAGCATGAAAGTGTAAACAACTAAACTTCCACTATTCTTCTTTTTATTTTAACTCATCTTTTTGAGACTTTTGACAATTTCTTAGAACTGAAGAAGGAAAGGTGTATTTTTTTATTGACTTACCTATGTATTACGGTAATCACTGAAGAATTAGTGAGTAATGGTTATAGAACATGAATGGTGGGGTACCAAGCAAGGAATTAAATGAAGCTTTACTTAACATTTTAGATGATTTAGAAAGCGATAGCAGTCTATTATATAATTCCGGTAATATTAAATGTATAATTTCTCTTCTAGGAGAAGGAGCTAATCCAAATATACAAAACCAAGATGGAAAAACTCTGTTACATTACGTTGCTGAACGTAACGATATTGACGGTATAGAATTTCTTTTAAACGTAAGAGCTGATCCAAATGTGCGAGATCGCAGTGGAAGGACTCCATTTGAATATGTTACTGAACGTAACTGCCTTCAAGCTTTGAAGGATTTGGGTTATGATTTAGATGATTCTCATGAAAATGAAGGGAATCCGGCAACACCTGGTGGTTCGGTAGATGATTGTTCAAATAGCTCTGGTGATGATAGTCAGGTAAAGCCCACTGAATTGAGTGATTGTGACCGAAAAGACGAGGATTCGAGCTGTAGTTCAAGTGATTATCCTTTTCTAGAAGACTCACTGTTAGCGAAGCTAGGAATACCATTAACTACAGATGAGCAGAAGCTAATTGATAAGTTTTGTGAGGAGATAAGAGGTATAACAGCAGAAAATAAACAAGAATCTGAAGAAAGTATTCTAGAAAGTATTGAGAAAATAGTAAATGAGTACTTGGAGAAAGGACTAAGATTAAATTCAAGTTATATTAATGATAATGGTGATAAAGAAACTGTAACAAGTTTAACATTTAAAGAAATGGAAGAAGTTATTGCTCAGCTTCGTGTGAATCCACGTTCTTCAACCACAATGCTTAATACACATGATTATACCGATGAAAGTGATGGCGACGAATATAAAGCTGACGAATATAAAACTTCAGACATCATCATAAAAAGGATCACAAGTAATTTGTTGTTAAAAGGTGGAATGGGAAAAAAATTTCTCTCCGGTGATACCGAGCTTACAAATAAACATTATGACTGTGATTATTTAAATGATCTCAATAAGCAATATAAGGATAGGAAAGAAGGGCTAAAGAGTATAGCATGTGAAGGTATCGTAAACAAAAGTAAGCAAACTCATGAGTATGACTTTAAAGCAGAAATAGATAATGTATATTTTTATGTGAAATATCCACAAGATAGTATTATTGAACCTGTGAAAATCTTTAACAAAGCTGAAGATTTAAAAGATGAAGCTTTAGATTTAAAAGTCGGCATACTTCAAATTGGGGAGAGTATAGTAAGAGTTGAAGGTACAAAAGATGGAAAAAGAAATTACACAGATGTCTTAAAAGGTAGCATTAAAATGTCTTTTACCACTGAGGTAGGAGAGATTAGTATTTATCTAAGTCCTAGTAAGAAAGATGGTAATAAAATAAAAGTAGAGATTGATGAGGAAAACAAAGCAAAGTTTAACAAATTAAAAGACAAATCAAGTTTAGGAAAAGACTGTCTTTTAGAAGGAGAAAATGTTTCAGAAGTTATAAGCAAGAATTTTAAGATGAGTGATAGTGTGTCTACAGAGTCAATCGAGACTATTAAGGGTGTTCCATTTACTGGTTTTACGCAAGCTTGTTCGCAGCAAATTAATACAAGCGTTAAAGGCAGATAGTGATTATTGGAATAGTGCCACACAATAATAAGCTCACTCAAAATTGTTCCGATTTGGCAGGGTTGTTTTGCCGCACCAAGCGGTATGGCTTTGAGTATGAGATTTTAATCTTTCCGGAAGCTAGCCGCAGTACAGTATTTACAATGGGTGTGCTTTCAGGGTCAGCCTACTTAAGTGGCTAAGGTATATCTAACGTAGCTTTATCTTTGCTTTCTGACAGTCTTTGTTGATACTCGTTTATCAGCCTTTCAGGCTCGTTGAATACACTCTGAATACAATATGTTGCACAATGTTATGCAAAAGAGTATAATAAACAAATACTTTACAAGAAAAAGTGGTGATAGAGGCAAAAGTGAACATCAATAAGAAGGAAAGCGCATGCTAAAGCTTGAAAAAGCAGCAAGAATAAAAGATATTATTGAAAGGTTAAATGGTGTGTGATATAATATAGTGTAAAAATGTAAATAATTTTATTGACATTTTTACGTTAATACTTCTTAAATATTTAGTACTGTAGAATTAAGTTATTAAGTTTTATGAGTGGAGTAAAAGTGGTAGAAAACCTTACAGGCGACAACAAAGACAGTAATTTAATTGAGGGGACAAAAATAATGGAAAATTTTTCAGATAATAACGAAAACGGTAGCTCGATCTTCCAAGGAAAAATCAGGGAGCAAGATTTCTCTGCGGAGCAGGAGTTAAATGAACTAAAAGCAGCCATAGAGGAGCTCACCAGACCAGATTTGCTCAGGAGGCTCGAGTGTGAGCATCAGGCTTCTAGTTGTATCGATGAAATCTCATCTCAAGCAGAGCTACATATCGGAGAAGGTGATAATGAGGATTACTTCAATTGTGAAAGAACACTGTGGAGTTTCTTTGAACCTCTCTTCAACCTCTTTGAAGTAAATGTAGATGATCCGAAAATCTACCAAATGCTCAAGGAGAAGAAAGAAAAAAACCTGATTGCTGCGATAATTAAATTTATGCGTAACAAGCTTAAGGAGTTAATCAAGAAGATTTTTGCACGCGATTTAAGTTTCAATCAGAGGTTGGACAAAGAGATAAAAGAATTACAAGAGAAATTAGGCAGTGGTGAGTTATCAGAAGAAGAGTTTGCAAGTGCGTTAGAAAGATTAACTGCATTGCAAGATCTGAAACTCAGGTTACAAATGGCCGTTGTCGGATGGATTGTTACAATGTTTGCAGAGATGTTTGGAGTTGAGTTGGCGGCTGCGGTAGAGGCATCTACAGAAAAAGAAGATAAAAAAGCAGAAAAAACATCATTAAAGGGAGAAGCAACTAAAGAAGTTCGTGAAAACGTAGAAATAAAGGTAGATGAAAGAGAAAAGCCTAAAGTGCCAGTTTCCCTTTTTGAAGTTTCATCTGGGTTTGTAAGGCCGGTTGTTCTGAGCAAACCAGAACTTGATCTTTTACCAGAATCTCTAAAAATTCCGATGGACCTTTCACATAAACAAGTTATGAATAATGAGAATAATAAAAGTTCACAAAAACCAGAAAAAGCGGAGCCTAAGGAACCAAAGATGGCTGGGTATTCACCTGTTCCAAAGCCTACAATGAATGCGACGGGAACGGGGCAGGGGAGACATGATGTTAACGGATGCGGTGGTAATAGGGGAAGAAGAAGGAGCGGTCATAAGGAAGCTTCGAATCAACCTGCTCAAAGCTCTGTTTCTAACGGGCAACCTAACCAAACCAGTGAAAATACTCTAGGAAAATCTGCTCAGGAATCTGCTTCTGACAAAAGAGCTCCGAAGCAATCCGTTAAAAGTTCTGTTGCTAATTGCGGATTTGATTTTAACATAGGTACTTGGAATGGTGCTGAGAATGCAGGTTCTGTGAATAATGCTCAACCACCAAAAGGATTGACTAATGATGTAAAAGTTGAGAAATGTGCAGAAGGTCAGTCAGTAGGAAAGACATAATCATGAAGGTAGTTAGATTACAGTGATTTCTTTTTTGTCATTCCAGTGCGTGACACTGGAATCCAGGGACATATAGATAGGTGTCGACAGTTTGTCATTCCGCTACGTGTTAGCGGAATCTATACCGCGAATGAATCGCGGTATGACGTAGGGAACTTAGGGGTGCCAATGACTTGTCATTCCAGCACGTGGCGCTGGAATCTTGAAATTTGGGTTTTATGAAAAAAGGAGTGAATAAAAATTTTTGAAAAAAAATATAAAAAAGTGCTTGCACTTAATTTTATTTTTGGTATAATAGTTACATAATATTTTTACTTAGGAGTCAATGTGCACAGTAATAATGATAAAAAAGGTTTTGATGCTGAAAAGTGGAAACGTGAGAACACAGCACCAGGTGGTGGTATAGTGCGGGGAGCAAAAGGAATGAGGTATGATGACCATAGTGATACGGCCAGGAAGCTAATGGAAATAGAGAAACGACGTCAGTCTGAGCAGTCTGGTAGTTCTATGAAACGTTAAGTAAAGGGTAGTTGTTGTAATTTAAAAATGGGGAGGGTGGGATGCCTAATACAAGAGAAAGAGAAACAGTAAGGGCATTGGTTAGTGCTTTTAATGTTAATAATTATGATTTCGATGCAGTTAAAACTAATTTTAAGCTGCAAAGCAAGGGCAAGAAGGACTATATCGTAGTCTCATTTGAGAAGAGTATGGATATGTACCAGTGTAGGGGATATCTGGACAGTATAAAAAGGAAGATAATACGTGAATTCTACGGCATTGAGGAAAGTAATGATGCAGAAATATTGGATGCAGCTAAGCTAATTTTTGATGTTAATTCTTTCCCGTTTTATATCAGTGATAGAGACTGGTCTTGGGATAAACAGCATGGGTTTAAGTTTGTAACACCTGTAGATAAAGGTGTAATTTTTAATCTAAAGTCTCACTTAGCTTCTTCACTTAAAAAAGATGTTATAGAAGATATGCCAACTCGTAGCGTACTCACTAATGCATTTAACAAGAAAAAGTATTTGTGGCGTGGTGAATTTGGTAATAAAGGATTACTTAAGCAATTTGAGAGTGAGTTTTTATCAAGAATGGAGAATAGATATGAAAATGTTCCTAAGAAGCCTTTAGAGGTTAAAGGCAATAGTGTACATATCAAAGATGTTTTTGATGACGCTCGTTTTATTGATAGTATAACACGGTTTACCGCATGGCGTATAGGCATCGATCTTGGAGTTGGCAATGATGTTGATCGTAGTGTGGTGTTGTTTAAAGACTCAATAATAAACTCTGTTTATCAATCAACGAGAATAGTAGTAGTTGGGTTTGTATGTGCGTCTCCTTTAAATAGAGAAGAGGCCTCAATTCTTATACCTCTTGTATTAGGTGGCGGAGGAAAGCGGATATTGACAAGCGAAGAAGCTCTTAAACTAAATCGTGCATTTGATGGTGCTGTATTTTATAATCTTTATGATAGAACTCAGGGAGAATTATCAATAGATAAAAGTGATGGAATGTATAGCATAGACTTTTCCAATCCAGAAATTTCTCACTGTGTGATAACTAAAATCATGGAAAGCTCTGTAATCAACAAAGACCATGAACTGTTCGTTGACCCTGAGCTTCGTTTTCCAGCATTGTCGCGATCACCATCGACTGAACTGTCAGATATGAATTGGGAGTCTCCCACGCGGAGTCAGGGTGAAGTAGAGGATTCTCCCAGGCAAGGATCAGAAAAAGAAGAAGGAGAAGAAGGGCCGCGGTTGCTCAATTATGTAAATTCAGTTAGAACGAGTGATAGGCCATTGACAGATCTGAGTTATGCTACAACTAGTTGTGGTGTTCCAGGGATATCTAGAGATCTAAGTGCTGTTCAAAATGTGCAAGCAGGGACTAGTGCTTGGACTCAGCAACCGAACCGTTGGCCATTACCGGCTCCAAGTGCAGGACTCTTGTTATGGCAAACGAGTAGAACTTCATCATCGGAAGGTGCTGGTGAAAGTATGCGAACAGGGAAGAGTATTGGGTGTGCGTCATCATCACATTCCCCAGGTGTTGAAGATGTGAATGATGTGGAACCTGAAAAACAGCAAGTTAGTGGTGAGTGTTCTGAAGCAAATTCACAAGAGAGTGAATCTCCGAAGAAACATGGGGGTGGTCTCAAAAGTAAAGTAAAAAGTTTCTTCTCTTTAAATTCTAAGCCTAAGCAACATGAAGCAAGCTTGAAGCGATGTGATGTAGGGCATGGTACAACGCGAAGTGTGCTTGCAATTTCTGTAACTAAAAAACCACCTGTGTCTAAGTCATCTTTGTCATTCCCAATTAGAATAAAAGCAAAAAGTAATCCATCCTCAGCGGTGACTTCTCCTACGCATGAAGGTGCGTCAGGTGGACTAAAACCTCTTACTAGTGACGAGAGGAAGGAACTACGCCTATTTCTTTCTCCTGAGCTGCAAAAGAAGCTAGACTCCAACTCTTTCTCCCCTAGGGAGGAGCGGCTTTTATACTTGACGCATACTCCTGAGGGGAAAAAGGAGCTAGGCGGATTTCTATGTGAGGGTAAAGAATCACAGTTATTGCGACTTACAGGAGCACAATTATCGTCACCTGATAACTCTAGTTCTAAAGAAGTTGATAGAGATAGTGGTTTTTGTTCTATGGGTTCTCCTGCTGCGCAACATAAGGGAAGTGTCCCTTCAGAGCTTAAACATCCGCAACAGGTAAAGCATACGTCAGAAGCTTTGGGGAAATAAATTTAGGTTTTTAGATATCCACACAAGTGTTTTATTAGGGTTGGAGCCAAAATCCCTGACCCTGAAAGCACTGGTGTGAGTTTTTCTTGTCCATTGTAAATATTGCGCGGTACTATCCACTTGATCATCGTGGCGAGCTTCTGGGAACGTTAAAATTTCATATTCGAGATCGCTGAGCCATACTGCTTGATGCGGCAGAAAAACCCTGCCAGACTCTATTATCGGAGCAGTTTGATAAAATCGAGTGAGTTTGTCATTGTGTGGAATTATTTCGATAATCGGTAGATCGCTATTTGCCTTTAGCTCTTGTGTTAATTGTTGACCACTCGTTTTTGCTTCAATCAAAATTGCGTGTGGCGTCCATCTTGCAGCTAGTGACAGAACTTGCTCTTTAAGCTTTGGGTACTCAAGCTTTGCTCGATATACATCAAGTAAATAGAATTTATTATCTATTTTTGCCCAGGTGGTGCAGACGCTAAAGTCGCTGGAATCGTTTGTTGAAACTGCAGTGTCCCAGCTTTGAGTTACATGTGAGAGATTATCAGGGAAATTTTTATAGCGCTTTAGCCACTCTTATTTTATTATACCGCTTGAAAGTGGTAGAGGATTTTGTTGATATTGAGCAGCAAAAGCGTAACTCCCGAGTTCAACTTTTATCATCTCAACTTCTTCTCTTCCTCCCTCCAGGGGATATAATAACTCATTCTCTTCTCTTGAGTATAATACTCTTGCAGGTAGTGTCATTCCAGCACTTGATGCTGGAATCCAGTCTTTTGCGGTTGAATTTTCTGGACCCCAGTGTCTGGGCACTGGGATGACAGGAGGGGGGATTGGAATGACACCAGTATGGTTATTAATTGAATAAATAACCTCCTTATTTTCAGAAATCATTGGCAAACAAATGTGATGCCATAAGACCTGCTGCAAAAGGTGATTGAAAAAATGATGTGAGAGAGGTAGAAGAAGGATAAGCATATCAAGTAAGGAAAAAAATGAGCTTTAGTTACTATAATATGAAAAAACACCCAAGAAACTT
>JABFQC010007259.1:0-10188 GCA_022817085.1 Psilanteris sp. ZL-2020
CATTGGCTGAGGTGGTTCGGGAACATTTTGCAATAAATCAATTTCTCGCCTGATTGCTTGGCGTTCTTCCTCGGTTCTCTCTTGTTCCCTTCTGGGGGCACAGCACCGACAGTTGTAATGCGTAACAAAGTCCGCGCGTTGATCGCGAATATCTCTTAATTCGTTATTTTGATTTATAGCAACCGACTGCTCCCGCTCCCTCCTAGCCTTCGTTTTTCCGCGGTGTAGTTTTATTGTCCGTTTGTTGAGATTTTTCTTAATATCAAGGGCGTACTCAGACGGAGTCACAGAACGGATGGTAAGCTTCCACGGCAAAAACGATTCAATAGGCGAAGACATCGTGGTTGTCACTTGTTAGACTAACAAATTGAAACTGACTAGAAATTTTCAAGTATTTTTTAAAAGAATTTTACTTATACCGTAGACCAATCAAACGTGCCATAGAGTTATTACCTTATCTATGTAGAAATATTGATATAAGCTAATGATGTGTACTTAGGCATAATATTGCATCTTTGAGTATTAATGATTGTATTAGATAAGATTATTTACAGATAACAAGAGATATACCTACATTATTATGAAAAAATATTATAAACAATAATAGAGTTAGTATTGAATGGTTTTTTATATGGATAGCAAAAACATTTGTAATTACTAAATAACAATTTTTCCAATTCCTTTTAAGAATGATATTTAATTTGATTTTTGTAATGACAGCACAAATGCTTCAAACGATTAAATAGTAACATAGATTATAATGTTACACTAATATTTTGCATACACCAATATTTAGTAGTGTGTGAGTAATTAAAACGTTTCAAATTACAGGTTTGACAGACTGGCTCTCCTTGCTCTTCTTGACCGAAATTTAACAACTCTGGAAACCATAGCTTCAACACTCCTTGCTGTTATAGTTGCAGGCCTAGGACTTTTCCTTTTACAGCAAGGATTTTATAAAGACATATTTGCCTTCATTTTCTGTTTCGTAACTGCTAGTTGTCAATATTCTTTATTGAAATCCGTTCAACCAGACGCTTCTTCTCCCACTCATGGTTTTAACCGGATCGTTGTATTTTCTCGACCAATCTATTACATTATTTGCACCAGCTTAATTTTAATACTTAATTCAGCTCTTGATAATTTTCCCAGCACTGAATTTAGTGTTTACGGATTAAAAGTGGCCGATCGTGATGTTGTTCTGCACACAAGAAATGTTCTGTTAGAGTTTATACTCTGTTTTCCAATCGTCTTTTCTTTGGGTCTCTTTCCTCAAATCAATACATTTCTTATGTACTTATTCGAACATTTAGATATTCACGTATTCGGGGGAAATGCAACAACAAGTCTCGTGTCATCAATTTATTGTCTCCTTAGAAGTGTAATAACTGTTATTATTCTATACGGTTTCGCATATGGTGCATTAACAGAAAGTAAATCTTCTCAGCACATATTGTTTTCAATATTCTGTGGCCTATTAGTGGCCATTTCTTATCATTTAAGTAGATCATCGTCCGATCCTAGCGTTATCTGGGACATTGTAAAAACAAATTTATGGCCACCAGAAATTTATTTGGAAGAAAAGGAGGCAAATATTATTGACGTTAATGAAAGAAAGGAGGGAATAACAACTCAATTCAAAGATATTAAGACGAAAACAAACAGCAGAAAGAAGGATGTAGAGATTGTAGTTGGTGAACAAGTATGTATGCTTCAATATAATTATTAAAGTGTTTATTCCATCTCTGTTAATTTCTAAAATCATTATTATACTTAAATTTAAAATTATTTATATATGTAATTATTTGATAAGATATTGTAGATGTAAAAATTTGTATTTAAAAGATTATATATGTAAAACTAAGATTACTAAATAAATAAATATTAAAATCTATATATTTTTTAAAATTCATCCTTTTCTTTTACTTTAATATAACTGAAGAATTGCCATTTATATTAATATTGTAATTTGAATATATTAATACAACTTGATTTCATCTATAAGAATTATTAAACAGTTAGTAACAAGACACGTTTATAACCACTTAATTTAAATTCATTTAATTATTAATAACAAAAATATTTACAGGTATCTGATTCGGAACTTGTGGATCCACTTCCTCAAAAGCTGCGTTCTACCGTGAATGCTCGTCTAAAAAATGATATTATTATATGCGCTGTCATTGGCGTTCTATCATTTGCAATTCACTCGTCGACTGTGTTCACCGCACTTCAACCGGAGTTAAATCCAGTTCTTTGGGGTATATGCGGTTGTTTGGGCTTCCTCCTTCATTATATTCTGCCACAACTTCGCAAACAACTGCCCTGGTTGTGCCTTGCGAGACCTGTTCTCCGTTCCTTTGAATTTGCTAAATTCGAAGTTCATGAACCTGTGCGCATTATGTGGTTTGAGAAAGTTTACGTCTGTCTTTGCTTCGTCGAGAGAAATATACTTTACCCATTAGTCTTCCTAGGGGCACTAACCGAATGCTCTGCAGAAATTGTTAAAAACTTCGGAGCAAGTATTGGGTCACTCATCGTGGTTGTTTGTGGTCTTAAAGCATTGAGATCATCATATTCCGATCCATCAACTAGGTAGTTAAATTAAATAAAGATGTAACTTTCAATCCAATTTTATTAATAACAATTATGATAATTACTCTTGTATTAAAAATTAATTACAATTAACATAAATGTATTCTTTAAATTCTAATGTATAAGAAACAAAATATTTACACAAATTATTGTTCAAAAACTTATATTTATAATTTAAATAACTTCACTTTATAATCCAGAATTACTTTCTGGACTTTTTATACTTATTTTGCATTTGTTAAAATACTGATTTTATATTTTTTAGGTATCTGGTGCTTGCATTCAGCGTCCTTTTCTTCCAACATGATTTTGCTACCTCGAGTGAAACGTTTCTCGTCGATTATTTTGTTGTAGGAATAGCGTTTGCAAAAATTTACGAATTGCTTCTCAAGATTCGTTTCATTGTGACATACATTGCTCCTTGGCAAATTACTTGGGGAAGCGCTTTTCATGCATTTGCTCAACCATTTTCAGTTCCCCATTCAGCAATGTTATTCCTACAGGCAGGAATTTCTGCTATTCTTAGCACACCATTAAATCCACTGCTAGGCAGTGCCATCTTCATTTCGTCATACGTTCGGCCTGTAAAATTCTGGGAGCGAGACTACAAAACCCGAAGAGTGGATCATTCAAATACAAGAATGTCTTCTCATTTAGAAAGAAACTTAGGAGCAGATGATAATAATCTTAATTCCATTTTCTATGAACAACTTACTAGGTTATTATAATTAATATATATTTTTATTAATAAAATATGATTACAATAAAAAACGTAAAAAAATTATAATAATTTATAGAAATAGATTTTATAATTTTTATTTAATAAAAGTTTATCTACAATTTTTTTACAGATCGTTGCAACACAGTTTATATGGAGATCTAGCCTTAGGAAGGTGGGGAAATGTTGAACAGGGGGACTGTTTTTTACTTGCATCAGATTATTTAAATTGCCTAGTACATGTTATTCAACTAGGAAATGGATTGGTTACGTTCCAGCTGAGAGGTTTAGAATTTAGGGGAACTTACTGTCAGCAAAGAGAAGTATGTCTAAAATAATGTTCTACATTCTATTCCATGACTAAATTCAATTTTATTTATAGTTTTCAATTTTATACATAATTAGTTAAAATAATAATAATTTTATTTATTAAATAAAACAATCTTTACACAAAAACATTTAAACGTTTAAAAAAAATTATTATTTAAGTATTTTACTTTAAATAATTAAATTAACAGTAGAACGGACAAAGCAATTATTTTGGCTACTGACTAATACAGTTTTTCAAAAATTAATATTAACAATAATTTGTTATTTTATCTATTGATGCTATAATAAACCGATTGCAGTCATTTTTATAAATGTATACAAAATAATAAGAAGCCCAACAAGCAATAAAAACTACTGTTTCTGACTGTTCTGATAAGTAATCAAATAAACCTGGCTGTTCTAGTGTTAATTATTATTTGCTTATATACAATTAAATAGTATAACTACTTAATCATAATAAGAAATTGTTCAATAAAATGCTGTTCTTGATGTGATTTGTCAAACTTTTAAAACATTAAACGCTACACAGGTTGAAGCAATATCCGAAGGTGTAGAGGATAACAGCAATTGTTGCTGCTGTGAAATGGGTCATATTTCATCGAACGTTCTTAGTGTAAATGCTGCATTTAGTCAGCGTTGGCTTGCTTGGGAAGTTGCCAGCTCAAAATATGTTCTCGAGGGATATTCGATATCCGATAACTCTGCAGGTTCAATGCTCCAAGTATTCGATTTTCGCAAAGTTCTTGTCACTTATTACGTCAAGAGTATCATTTTTTATGCTATAAAATCTACAAAATTAGAACAGTGGTTAGAAAATACGGAAATTACAGAAGCATTAGAATCTACTGTAAAGAAAAATTTTGTAGACTTGGATCCTATTTTTAATGTTAATATTGATGAAGACTACGATTTTCATGCAAGTGGAATTACACGAAATAGTTTTTGTGCAGTTTATTTGGAATGGATTCAATTCTGTGCAGCCAAACAAGAAGTATTATTATTTTTCCTATATTATATAGCTATAAAAACTTATTGTTATTTACTTGAACAATTACAAATTAACTATTCATATATTAATTTTATTTCATTTTATTTAGTATTATATTTTTTTACAAACATATGTATTTTTATAATGAATTATATTAAAGATATACTATATTAGTTATTACAATGTAAATGCAATATTCTCATTTTTAGATTGCTGAAAGATCGCGAGATTCGTGCCTTGTTTCACTATGTTTTGCACTTAGTCTTTTGGGAAGGCGTGTACTTGGTGCTGCTTCTCACAACACTGTATCTAATGTTGAATTTTTTTTATACGGATTACATGCATTGTTTAAAGGTAATATTTATAAAATTTATGATCATATTAATGAAATTTACTAATAACATTTATTATTGTATATTATAATGTGAAATATTTGATTATTTATTTTATTTGTAGAGACATAAATTTATTATTTCATTTTAATATTCATATTAATTACAGGTGATTTTCGAATAACATCAATTCGCGATGAATGGGTGTTGCATGATGTTGATTTGTTACGAAGCGTGGTTGCAAAAGGAGTTAGAATGGCACTTAAACTTCATCAAGATCATTTCATGATGCCTGAGCAGTATGAAGAAGCAAATACTCTTTATGAAGCAATTGACAATCATGATCAAAATTTGGTCATTAGCCATGAAGCCGATCCTCTTTGGAGGAATGCGGTTCTGAGTGGAGCACCTAGTCTCTTAGCTCTAAGGTAATCAATTAATTATATACTAATTGTTTGTAAAATAATATATTTTATTAAGAAATTATACAATACAAAATTTTATTTAATTAATAGTTTAATAGTAAATATTGATTTTAAATTCAAATTAGTTTTCTAATGCCTGTCACATAGTCTGAATAGTTATAAATATATGTTTAGGCATGTTTTGGATGACGGTATTGACGAATACAAAGTGATAATGTTAAACAAACGTTACCTGAGCTTCCGAGTTATCAAGATGAATCGTGAGTGTGTACGTGGCCTTTGGGCTGGTCAGCAACAAGAGCTCGTATATCTACGAAATCGTAACCCCGAACGTGGTTCAATTCAAAATGCCAAACAAGCATTGAGAAATATTATCAATAGTTCCTGCGATCAACCCATTGGTTATCCAATTTATGTATCACCACTCACTACCAGTTATGCGGAAACGAATGAACAACTTTGTTCAATCGTTGGTGGTTCTCTTAGTTTGGGAACAATCAAAACTACGTTATTGAACCTCTGGCGCAGGTACGAATATCTTAAAAAACATTTTTCTTTTCACCATTTATAGTTTAATGCAATCTATTATATTATGCAATTATGGGAATTTTATTAATTCTATATCGTTATAAAATTGAAATTTATTTTCTATTTGTAATTGTTAAAAGTAAGCATATAAATTTAATTTTTAATCAATGTGAATACTTTTTTGCATCGTTCTGCTTTAATATTAAAAAAAATAATAATATAAAGTAAATTTGAATTTATTACTATTTTAATATAAACAACTTTCAAATAAAATATTCATATTAAATATTACTATAAAGCAATTAATTGTAATGCTACTCTTTAATGACATTTCAAATGAATTAACAATTTGTCATAGTAAACTGTGTAATAATACCATCTGTATTTTATTTTTCAATATGTATTTGAAACTAAAAATTTTAACCATATGATCTGTGATTTATAATTTTTCATTGAATTTACTTCTGGTAAAGGTACAATTACATATTACGGACAAGTAACTCACCAATTGAGTTGAGAAATATGTTCTTTGTTTAGATTTTAAAAGGTAAAGTTTTAAGATATGAATTATTTTATTTATCTTTTTATTTATTTACATATATAGACTTATTTACAAATAGAGTATAATTTATTTTGATTCAGATTAGAATCATATAATTATGTTACCTAATTATTTTTAAAAGTCAAATACAATTAAATTGTATTATTACAGAATTAGGAGACGATGTGGCCAAGGTTGCTCTTCTGGTGGAACTGGATCACAAGATGATGGAGGATTTGGTAATGAAAATGTTTACGCTATGCCAATGTATAATATACATTCAGGTATTTAAATCAACCTATTATTATTATCTTATTTGTTTAGAATTATATATATTTAAAAATGTTAATTTTATTAATCTAATCTAAAGTATATTATACAACATTTTAAAGCATATGTTTGTTCATATTAATAATTTATAACTTTCATTATAAAGCAATACCTATATTAAAATAAATTTTAATCAATTCTAAAAAAATGAATGTTTATAAACAGGGTATAGTCAGTCAGGGCACAATACTTCAGCTTCACAATCAATGGATTCTGGTTGTCAAATTGGTGGTTCTGCAGGAAGAGGTTCCCTTGGACCTGCAAATACTGGTTCTCTAGGTGGTAATCGAGGCTCGTTAGCATCTGTTGGTAAACCTACCAGCTCGACTTTAGCCAGTTTAGCTGGATTATTAGGCAATAGTGATATGAAAACAGAATCCAAAAGCGAAACAAGCTTTACAACTTCAAAAACTGAAAAAGAAGATGTTTTGCAAAGAGTTCGAGTATGTAATTAAAATTTAAGATTAATTTATGTGTATTAAAATATATTCAGTATTATAGTTTATCCACTGACTCATTTCAATATTGGTATAAGAAAGCTCACTATTTTGTATATCTGGTCTAGATAAAAGACAACGTAACGATGCAATTTTTATTATGGTAACTAAGGAAGATTGTAAATCAAGTTAGATGACCTTTCATCCAGTCTCGATATACATAAAAATGTGACTATCCTATGTCATTTTAACTTCAGTATATTATATTTGAATACTTTATAATAAAATATATTCTTCAATATATGCAAAAATGGCAAACTGTATATACTATTTTTTAACTTTCTAATAAATGATCAGATTGGTGGTAGTCCAACAATTAAATTAATTTGGAAATTAATACTTGGTTATTAACATTAGACATGAATATTAATCACATTAAAAAATATTATACGTAATTATATTTTTTGATTAAATAAAATTTACAGATAGTGGATCCCGATGATGTCTACGATTCTATAAACTTAGGTCGCCGTATCGATGTGATTTGGCCAGATGAAAAAATGCGTCAGCAAGGTGGTCGTTCTGGTTGGCAGCATTGGGTGCCTGAACGTGGTATGGAAGGATGTGTAGTACATCGTTGGTTACCCAATCACCGTGATCCAAATCGTCGTTCACATGTTAATAAGGTTATCTTACTCGTCAAAATTGATGACAAATTTGTACCTATTGCTGAACAAGGCGTTGTAAACCTCGGTGTCGAGGTTTAAGTTTTCTTTCTCATGCCAATTTAACATTTTCGCGTGATTATTTTGTACATATAATTCAATTTTTGAAGCTTCTTATAGCAATCCGTTTTTGGGTAAAATGAAACAATCTATTACATTTGACATAGAATATTTTCAGAAACTATAATTATTCTAATTAAATTTATAGAATTGAGGAAAAAGCTCTTGTATAAAAAATGTTATTTCATAAACCAGAAAGTAGGTTATATTTATTTTTACTATAATCTGAAAGCTATTTTATTATAAGGATAATAGAACTGAACAATATACAATACTAATACAAATTGAATTTTATCAATATTCAAAACTTTAATCAATTTTAATCAATTCAATTTTGATTAATAATCTTTACGAGGTATAGATGAGATTACTCTTCTATTATTTTCTATTGTCATAGTTTCCTCGTCTGAAGTAATTGTATGAATTTCAATTGTATCTTTTATCCTTTATATTTTGTAATCGCAACATAACATATTTTCTTAGTAAATCTCCAAGCCAATCCAAATATTTTATATTATATTTCCACACTAAAAAAGTACTATAATTAGAAAAAATCTTTAACTATAAAAATATCGACTATAGACTATGTGACATACTAGTTATTTCTATGGATTAATACCTAATTTTATATATAAAACGTAATTAATAATGTATGAGTTTTTCCATCCGTCAGGAGATAAATTATAAAAAATTAGGTTACACACATAATTCTATAAACAACTATTTACAGGATTCTTTTGAATCTTCATTTTTAAAGAAAGTTTGTAGTTAATATCACAATCTCTATATATTACGTAAAATTTATAATTCATGTCAAATAGTTGTCTATAAAGAATCGAAATTATTAATAATTGATTACTTTTTACCATTACAAGTTCTTAAATCTAGGATTAATCACGACTAATCGTTTTTATATATTTTTACAAAATCTGTTGAGACGTAAATGAATTTAAAATTTGTTTAATACAATTATAATAAAAGCTGTTTTCTAGGAGAATGCTTTTAAAGTTATCTACGATTTGTAAATTTGGCCGTTAATCTTAGAATAAAATGTAAAACTTCTTTAGAATTCTTATACGGAGTAATGTTGTTATATAGATCTTTTTAAAGTATAAAGCCTTAATCAAAGGTAAATAAAAATTTGTTACATAAATAAACTCTCTTTTTACTATAATAATGAAAGTTATAACAAAGTTGGATTTTACATATAGAATTCTTTTAAAACAAAAGTTTCAAACAAACTATATCATTCTTTTTGTAAAGTTAGTCTTTGTAATTTTCAAATGTAAAAACAATTTTTCCCAATTTAATAGATTAATTACGAAATGTTTGTATAAATTATTGTATTTATATAGATTATTAATATTTTGAATTTAAAGAATTTGAGTTGCTTTTCATTAGGGAGACTGATGAATTAATACTATTATAAATATTAAATAAATATTTTTGAAAGATTTAAGAATCGGAGAAATTAATGAATTATTATCAGATGCATTACATATACACAATTTAATACACATTCAGCTCCACAATGTTGTTCAAATTCACATCAAAGGTTTAATTTTGTTTTATATTTAATTTTATATAAGTAATATAAAATTAAAATTAACCAACCTATATTTTGTTATCAAATGTAGGATAGAATTATTAACTTGGCGTTGTTATGTATATACATCTTAAATTGATATTTTCCTTCTGCACAGTTCAAGCATTAACATTTTAAATTATAAATAAAATATTTAAAGTTATATTTTCAGATAAAAGAAATAACCATCTAATTTAAATAGTACATTCATCTCACTCTCCAATTTTAAAAAACTGTGTTGTAATATTCAATCTGAGAATGCTGTTAAACGTTAAATATTAAGTCTTTAAAAGAATTTCAAAATGTAAAACCTAACATACAAAAATCAACACAATATGTATATTTAACTATGTTATCTTCTGAATAATTACATTGAATTTTGTAAAAACCAATGAAATCATATTCAGTTGTATATATTTATCATTTGGCAAATTTCATGTATAAAAATGGATTAGGCTTTTCAGAATTTTAATTTTCAATTGAAATAAGTTTCAATTCGAAATAAATTGTGTTTGAGACCACCTTCTTGTTCTTCTTCTCAAAATACTTAAAGTCAAATGTTATTTAAGAGTTTTCTTCATTAAAACATTGATT
>JABFQC010007260.1:0-10188 GCA_022817085.1 Psilanteris sp. ZL-2020
CTCCTCACCTACTAATCTACAACCCCGGTAAAATTTTGCATCAACACGAATGTATCTATGGAAGCTCCATGTGAACTGATGTGAACTCTGAGGGAAATAAATGACAAAAAATTTATTTCCTTAATTTAGAATCATAATAAGAGAAAAACAGAGTATTTACTATTTTTAAAAGTAATATATTATGATAAAATGGTATTTTTTGATGTAAAAAACTTACTTTTTTCTTTTGAAAACAGTAAATATTATGATTTTTCCCATATGGTTCGAAATTAAGGATATAAATAGTCACTTTTCGTAATTTATGTCTCTGAGTGAACCACTATCCATTTTTTTAAAACGTTTTCTCCAAATAATTGACATTTTATGTCAAAATTGTATGTTAATTGTTATAAGAAATTTTGACGTATCTAAATTCTATATTATATAATATTATAATGCAATAATAAGGTAATTAAATGGTGCATATTCTACTAAAATAATAAGGTTTCTAAGACAATTTTCAGCATTGTGCCGGGGAGTTTACCACCCGTACATTCCCCCTTGAACGAAAGTAAACTCTCGGATATAATTTTGTGTAGTTATGCTTACAATTTTATAATAAATCGTTAATACAAGAAATATTAGTAAAAAAGGATTTTAAAACTATTTTTCAAAAAAATTTTCAAAAATAATTTTGAAATAAAATGTCTGTCATTTAGATAGACATTGCGAAAATAATAGGATAAATTTTTCACAATCGATATCCTAGGATGTTTTATTTTATTTTGGATGTAAATATATAATTCCGAACAATGACGGTATAAAAATAATTATCATAAAAACAATTTGTGTAAACTAAAGTATTGTGCAATTTACTAGTCATGAATTTCCGTTACAATTTTAGTAGTCATTTTAGTAGTCATAAGAACATACCCAAAGATTACCAAAAATGCTGAAATAGCAACAAAATTTTACCGTTTTTCAAATTTTAATGTTTAACATCACATTTAGATTTGGCATATTATTTGATAATTTATATTATTTATATACTGTCTACGAATATTATACATTTTATAATAAATACAACATTATTTTTATTTTAATTCGATGCTTTCGAAATAAATAATTGACGTTTCCATAATTTTCATATTTCAAAAATAGTTTCAAAAGAGTATTAAAAATAATGTTACACGGAGAAAAACATAATTGAAATTTTAGTATAAAATGAACGAAACTGACTCTGGATGAGACAAACTTCCAATTTATCTTGCAAATTATGGTAAAAATTTAGTATAAACAAGAAAGAAAATACTATATGTATGCCACTATTTTACCATAATTTATCAGACAAATTTGATGTTTGTTTCTTCCAGGGTCAGTTTCGTTTATTTTATAGTAAATTTTCAATTATATTTTTCCCTACGTATATGTATTTTTATAATAATATTAATAAACATATTAAAAGCAAATTCTAACTGATTAATAAATTAATAGTTTAATAACGTATTTGCTACTTTTTGTTCAAATTTATTATACATTGTTTGGATAAATATATATAAAATTTATTCTATTAAAATATATGTTACAAATACATATTCATAAAGAATGTTATGTAAAAAGCACAAATTCATTGCAAATGTATCCAGATCATTTAACTTATATATCTTATACATAAATATATATATATTGATAACACGAATATATATAGCAAACAAAAATACTCTTTGGAATATAAAATTTAATGAATCGCAAGCCATTGGTTTCTTATGGTGAAAAACATCGATTGATTTGTTCCGTGTGTAATATTAATCATTATATTTTTCTTTAGGCTAACACACACTTTATGCGAAAAATACCTCCCGGTGCTGAGGCAAGCAACATCCTCGTTGGTGAGGTCGACTTTCTCGAAAAACCGTTATCAGCTTTTATTCGTCTTAATCAAGCTGGAATAATGGGCGACCTTACCGAAGTTCCTGTACCAACGCGATTTATTTTCATACTTTTGGGTCCAGCGGTAAATATTTAAATATTTTCATTTTGTTTAATACTTGACATTTGTGCATACTTACAGTTACAGTTTACAACATAATTGAAATGGCATATTTACAATATGTCATTATATTTCTTATATGCAGAAATTTCGTTATTATTTTTTATGCAAATAAATTACGGTCAAGATTAGGAAAAAGTCCGTCTTATATTATATTTGGTAAACTTTAATCTTCACGTAGGAAGCCGGTAAACTTGATAAAATGAATAATAACAATTCTTGAAAAAATAATGGGATTGTTTTACTAACACGAAATCAAAAACTATTTTTAGCAGAAAGTTTTTGTATATAAAGAATCTAAAAGTTCATGAACGAATAACTTACAACGTCTTTTCTTGGGAACCAAGGTTATATGATCGATAAACACTTGCCCTTATTCGACGTCAATTTTGTTGGTCAATTTTTCTCGCTTTCAATACGCGTTTTGATTTTCATATTTTTGCAATATCTCATACAATAACTGTAAGTGGTTGAACTCTTGCACTGAGATATATGAATGATGAGAAATTACTATTTATATCATTAATTTGGAACCATAAGAGAAAAAGCCTCATATTTACTATTTTTAAGAGTAATATAATTATGATAAAGTAGTATTTTTCTATGCAAAAAAATTTACTTTTTTCTTTTGAAAATAGTAAATATTATGATTTTTCTCGCATGGTTCCAAATTAAGGATATAAATAGTCATTTTTCGTCATTTATTTCTCCATACTTTTGTCATGTGTTGTCTTATATTATATCGTACTTAAAAATAAATTTACTATCTATTTAATTAAAATATTTCTTAAGGTTTAATTATTATTATGTAAATGCGTATATATAATATATATTTATCTATATATATATTTCGTGCTATTTTAGGGAGGTTTGCAGAATTTTCATGAAATAGGCCGAGCGATGGCAACTTTAATGTCAGACGAAGTCTTCCACGATGTTGCATACAAGGCGAAGAATAGAAATCATTTATTAGCTGGAATTGACGAGTTCCTGGATGCCGTAACAGTTTTACCTCCTGGAGAATGGGATCCAACGATTCGAATAGAGCCACCTGCTGCCATTCCTTCACAGGTTAAAACATACAAACTTTGTATTCATCGATTGATTCTTGTTCGGAAGACTTAACATTTAAATAAGAAAACATTTTAATTTTTATATACAACATATTTTAGAAACTGTTTTATGAACGAAATATATAAGTAACGCAGGAAATTATATATTTTGTTATGCTGATTTTATTAACACATGCCTTTGCTTTTTACATTTTTTTTTAAATGTGTTGATAATTTAACATGATAATATATATATAAATTTATAACGCTGTCAAGTATAACTATATTCATTATGAATATAGATATACATTATAGGCTTATGTAGATTGACAGTTATGTATTTTGTTACTCACCTATATATATAGATATGCCCTCCGCCACCTTTGAGGGCAAACCCTATTTGGGCGCCTAGTTACGTATTTGCAAAATTATTTTGGCGGAGCACATCGAGCGGCCTTCGAACACCCTCACAAAGAGAGGCTCCCCCTCCCTTAAAAATCTAGCTAAACTCGAATCACAAGGGCCTAGGGGGCCCCAGCATCGTGTTTTGTGGCTCTGTTCTTGAAAGCCTGATTAGTTAAACTTATATTTATATATGACGACAGGTTTAGGAACCGCTCTTTTTAGGCACCTGGTTACAGGGATGAAGAGAATTTTTTACGTAAATATGGCTGAGCACCATCGGACACCTTTCGGGCGTCCTCAGAACAAGCAAACGGGGGGGGGGCACCACCCCCAAACTCCCCATATTCATTTAAGAATCTAGCCAAATCACGTATTTTTAAACGTATACGTTTGTTTGGTGACTGTCTTCAAACCAGCCCAGTGACACTGATAATCAGAAGCATTTAAAAATTTGAACTTCTAACAAGCCCATTCCAATAGAGGCGCTGCAAGCGTTTTTGTTAATAAGGAGTTCATTATTATAAAACCTAACCTAATATAAAATTACAATAATAGTTATTTAATTAAATTTTCCTATTTATTTATAAACTTTTGATTGATTTATAAATAATTTCGTTTCTCTTGTGCTAAATTTTAATATGAGAATCATATAATTAATTAGAATTTTTGGTTTAATATTGGTTATGTTTCCCAATGATCAGAGCCTTATTTGAACTGTAGCCAACTTCACTCGAGGCTTTATTATGGACAAAAAAAGTATGGAGTGTCACTGGGCTGCTTCAAACGATGCGTATAAGTAAACAATAACATTGGCTTAAATGGTAAACAAAATGGAAGTCTGTCTCCAAACCTGTCATTAAATAAATTTACAAACCATTTTTGAGCGCTCTTCACATATATGCCAGATGCTGGGTGGCTGCATCTTCGCAACTTGTATAAATTGATAGTAGTGTCAGGGCCGTATCATGCGAACAAGATCCTGACCATTATTTGCAATGTTTATATTTATGTATTTTAATTATTCTGTTCAGTTTAATAGACTATAATTAAATTACATTTGCTTATTAAAATATATAACGGTTTACATAGTTTTTATTCCTATATAATCATTATATAATTGTTTTTTATCACAAAATTTGTAAATTTGCTGACGGTCAGTATAATCGTTGCAATATTTGTTTAATTATTATAAAAGATTTTAATAATTCATTAAATTTAAAAGTAAAACGATATCGTTTTAATTAACTAAGTTGTAACCAACTTTTGCTTAATATTAATTAATATGAGGTGCACTTTACATATATTGATATAGAAGATGTTCATTAAATAATTGCTGCTTAGTTCTCGAACAGAATGTTTTAGGTTATATGATATTGATTGCAATAATTACAATATATATTCGATTATATCATACAATATGTGAATTATTATTTAAATATAATTTACTTCTAATGTCGAGTATTTTCTTAAATATTATTGATTTGAATATCAACAAAAATATTTGCTTGGTTCGAGTTTTATGCATTATTTGGTTATTAGATAATAACAATTAATTGTGTAATGGTTTATATTGTTTACTTTTATATTATTTTTAACTATACGTAATAGGTCTTGATATTCTAGATATATTTTGATATATCTTATGTAATTATGTAATTAGACATGAAGTCCGTTAAATAAAAATATAGAGATAAAAGTATTGAATTAAAATGTTTTGTTGTATATATATTTTATGGAACAATGAAAAGTAAAACTTCACTGTTTATTAAATTTTAAATATAATAAATTAAAATACCCCAAACTAATAAAAGTTTTATTCTGTAATAAAAATATGCAGAATAAAATCTGTCTAATTAGTCGACATGATCAGCGTATTATTATCAGTTTATTATGATCAAATCTGTAGCTATTATGTAGACGATAAGAAGATGAGTTAATAAAAGGTAACATTGGAAATTACAGGATACGAGAAAACGACCAAAGGAAGAAAAGTTAAAGGAAGAAGTCGACGAAGAAGCAGATGAACAGAAGCAGAGAGAAGAATCCGGACTGTCGAGAACCGGTCGACTTTTTGGTGGTCTGATTAACGATGTCAAGAGAAAAGCGCCATTTTATTTATCTGATTTTAAAGACGCACTCGCGCTGCAGTGCGTCGCATCCTTCATTTTCCTGTACTTTGCGTGTCTCTCGCCAATAATTACATTTGGCGGATTGCTGAGCGAGGCCACTGGCAAAAACATGGCGGCTATGGAGTCGCTCGTTTCTGGCTTCGTTTGTGGATTGGGTTACGGCCTCTTTTCCGGACAACCGCTTACTATTCTTGGTTCTACCGGACCAGTTCTGGTTTTTGAAACTATAGTTTATGAATTTTGCAAGTAAGCTTTGGTTTAACTGACCTTCATAAATTAGAAGTTCGATTATGGTGGAATAATAACAATTACGTATGGGAGTGTGGTAATGATTGTTCCAAATAAGAGGACTAATTTTAAATGTTACGGAAATATTTTCGTAAATTATAAATACATAAGCATTATTTTTACGTAATAATTCACCATACAATTTATATAATAAAGTTTAAGATTTTATTCAATATGAATGAATATAATTTTATTTATTTATTACAGCGTCCCTAGTAAAACAAAAAATATATTAACAGTATACTAACAATATATTATTCCGAAAAAAATATATTGATAATATTATAATTTTGATATAATTTCATTATAATCTTAATATAATGATATTATAGTCTTATTACAATCTCATTATATTTTTATTATATTATCATTTTATGATAAATAAATTTATAAAAATACTCAATTTATACTCTTGGAAATATATGAATAAGCAATTAACAATATTTTGCCATTAATTTCGTAATATATTGAGAACATGTTTTCATTATATAAATATTGTTTCCAATATATTGGTAACCTAATGGTAATCTATTGAGAATATACTGAGATTATAATAACTATTTATTGTTATTATAAAGACAACATCTTGTTATTACAATTACAATATATTGTTATTGTAATGACAATATGTTGACACTCTATTAATAATATATACATAATATATTGTTGGTTTTGGTTGGGGTGTATACACAGGTGCTTTGTGTAATAGATTAACCATAAATTTATTACATTTATATCATTAATTATAAATCGATATTTTATTTAATTTTAGGCGATTGGATTGGGACTACATGTCGTTTCGGTTTTGGATTGGAACATGGATAACAATTATTTTGATCATTCTTGTAGCTTATGATGCCAGTGCGTTCGTCTGTTACATAACTCGTTTTACAGAAGAAAATTTTGCAACCCTCATCGCCTTCATTTTTATATACAAGGTAATGAATTAATGATGAATTTCCTAATTATAATGAGCGTATCTTTTATAATTATTATGACTTTATTCTCATATACTAATAATGTTTTAATAATTTTAGGCAATTGAAAATGTCTTGTCGATTGGTAAGAAGTACCCTGTAAATACTCATGGAAGTGAACCACTCGATTTAAAATGCTGGTGTATACCTCCCAGTTCTCAACCCTCAACCTACAATAATATTAATTGGACAGCACTTAGTAAAACAGAATGTCAAGTAAGAATCTTGAAAATTAAAATTGATATTCCATACCCACTGTGTAAACGTTCCCTAGTAGAAATTTGTCTAGTATCTCGTGAGTTACTAGAGAATTTGTATATAAAATTTCTAGTAACTCTCGAGTTACTTGAGAAATTTCTGCTTTGGTTATTTAATGAACCAAACGAAATGTGATTAACTTACAGTACGCATACAGTAAAAATTATATTTTTAATTAATTAATTACGTTATTTCAGAATTACAATGGCACTTTAATTGGTACAGATTGTACTACACCGCCGTACGTGCCTGACGTGTTCCTTATGTCAATTATCTTATTTATGGGCACATTTTTATTGTCCATAGAACTAAAGGATTTCAAAAACGCTCTCTTCTTCCCTTCAAAGGTAATGTAATTTTTCTTATTATTCGCTAATTACAATCTTAATAACGTTATTAAAATATATTTGCCTTCTTCCCGAAAATAGGTCAGACAAATTGTCAGTGACTTTGCCGTAATAATAGCAATTTTCTCCATGTCGTCGCTGGACTACTTCGTAGGTATCAATACACCAAAACTCGAAGTACCGGCGGAATTCAAGCCAACCTTGGATAACCGAGGTTGGATGATATGGCCTTTTCAAAGAAATCCACTTTGGAGTGCAGTCGTTGCAATTTTACCAGCTTTGCTCGGCACGATATTGATTTTTATGGATCAGCAAATCACTGCTGTTATTGTTAATAGAAAAGAGAACAAGCTTAAGGTAATTAATCTTTACCTCATTCTTATATAGAACGGAGTTCATAGTAAGAGCACAATTATTTACTGTTAATTTTTTGCTTTTAATTCACATCACATGATGTACTATTACTGATTTATGGTTGATTGTATTGATTAAAGAAGGTACTTTTTTAGTAATAACGGTTAAGTAATTTTTATAAAATATTGTTAATTTTGATAAACATTGTAGAAAGGATGCGGTTACCACCTTGACCTGTTCGTCTTAGCAATATTGATCCAGATATGTTCGGTGATGGGATTACCATGGTTTGTGGCTGCAACCGTTCTTTCGATTAATCACGTAAATTCTTTAAAACTTGAATCCGAGTGTGCTGCTCCCGGAGAAAAACCACAATTCTTAGGAGTTAGGGAACAGCGCGTTACGCACATTCTTATTTTTATAATGATTGGCTGCTCCGTCCTATTGACCCCCATGTTGAAACACATACCAATGCCAGTTTTGTTTGGAGTTTTCTTATATATGGGAGTTGCCTCGCTCAAGGGTTTACAGTTTTTTGACAGAATCCTTATTATGTTAATGCCTGTCAAGTATCAACCTGATTATATGTTTCTTCGTCAAGTGAGTATTTCAAATAATAATAAATAGTGAACTAACTTAAAATTATAAGTTATCAATTTAAATAAGTTAAATCAATCATCATAATAATGTGTATTCACTGTAATAGCAGCTAAAATATTGTAAAGGAAACATTATTTTTACGCCAATCACACTAAAAGTTCACTAAGTAGAACTTAACGATTTTTATCTAAATTTAAATTTTTTTTCAAAGGCACTGATCTTAATAAAATAATAAAATTCAATTCATCTATTATAAATGTATATTTATTTTAATTTTACAAAATCTGTTCGTAATAATCGACACAGTACAGAATTTTCGTGTATTAATATCGAGTTACGAAAATCAACTAACTGGTATTCCGATCGGATAGTATTTATTTTCGCGCTTTAGTATTTATTTTGAAGCAAAACTTTCTAACGCAATTAACTGAATTTGTATGTTCTATTATAGTAATTTAGATACGTTAATTCTGTAACAACTTTGTATTTAAAAACATTATAATATTCATGGACTTGTATAAATTTGACAATCGGAATTGGTTATTAGAATTAATGTTATTTCCTTTTGAAATCCATATATTATATACTGATGTTGAATGGTTAATTCTTGAATTACAGTTATTCTTAAACGTTGGTTATATGAATTTAAAAATATTAATAACGTTTTAATATTATTAAAAATTTAAATAACTAATTTACAATTAATACAACTATTGTTTAAAGACATAAGTGTTTAATTTATATATTATGAAAATAACAATTATTTTAATAAACTTGATGATTTTGTTTTTTTATATTATAATATTCTACATTTTCGTGTAATTTGTAGGTACCACTGAAAAAAGTTCATCTATTTACGCTGATTCAGTTGACTTGTCTTATATGCTTGTGGCTTATTAAATCATTCAGTTCAACATCCATTCTGTTTCCCGTGATGGTAATTATATATATATCTTCTTTATATTCCTTATTTTATTTTCTTTATATTCCTTATTTTAATTAATATATTAATTTTTATTATATTTCTTTTCAGCTTGTTGTCATGATTGGCATAAGGAAAGCTCTGGATTTAATTTTTACACAACGAGAATTGAAAATTTTGGATGACGTGATGCCTGAAACCAGCAAAAAGCATGCAGATGACCTTCGCCAATTGGAGAGCGGCGAGGTTAGCAAAGCAACCCGAATATTAAAAGCTTTAATATGTTGCAAATAATATTCGGCTGGTGATCATGGGAATACTTGTTCCTCGATCACAATCGAAAAATTCGATAAAACACTTTATATTGATCATACTTAAAGTTGTTTGATACTGTAAAAAGATTCATTTTTTAAATGAACAAATTTAAATCTTAATATTACAAATTTTTAATTCATTATACAAACTTTTTTATGTATGAACGACGAATTTTGTTACTCATTACAGTAACATCATAATAATATAATAGAAAATAATAAATGACATAGTTACTATTTAATGTGAAAAATTTAAGAAATAACTTTATTTTAAAGATATAATTTTCTAATTATTTATAGAATTAATAATTATTAATTTAAATTTTGATGTAAATAATTTATAGTATAGTCAAGTTGACAGATTATATTTTAGTATACATATATATTTTAATTTGTATAAAATAATGACATAAAATATGTTGATAAAAAGAATTAAACACAATTTCTTATACTTTCATACCGTATTTAATATTCATTTATTACTATTTGGAATTTTGTTTATATTATATATAC
>JABFQC010007261.1:0-10187 GCA_022817085.1 Psilanteris sp. ZL-2020
AATGGAAAATATTCTCCCATTATTAAAGAATAGCTCGAGTTATTTACAATTAATACATATGCTATTTAATAATTCTGTATCATAACACACTAACTCTGTTACGTCAGGCATGAAGAACCCCCTTAAGGGGGTATTTCAAGTCTAATGTAACGGAATAGTGTTTTCTTTTATTGCAGTATTAAAATTTGTTTTTTAATAAAATGCAAGTATTTGCCACGTTTTTTGATGGTGGGAAATTATTTATGTATAAGAAATTTAAATTTTCAAATGAAATTTTTTTTTATAGTTTTTTAAAATATTTTTAAATTCAATTAATTAAAGTAGTTATTATTCAATCAACTCATTTCATGTAATAAAAATACTTTCCAATGAAAGATAAATATTTAAAAACTATTTTAGATAGAATGTCATCAATTTATTATGAAAATTGAGTTTTTTTATGGAAAACATTCTCTTTTTAAACAAAACGAACTGCATCCTTTATAAAAAGTGAAAAACAGGTTATATCTATTCTTTTTAATTTTCCCATATTTCAGTCTAAAAGACTAATTTCTACAAGTAGATACTTTGTCTAAGTAATAAAGTGTTGTTTGTAAGAAAAACAGAAATATTAATGTTCTTCTTAGTTTGACTGTATGTATCATGAAACGTGATTGGCTGTTTTTCATAGTGCAAACAGATTTATTAATTGATATTATCTTATATAAATAACTACGTCATTAAAGTATGCATTGTTGCCATTGAAACAGAAATTTATCTATCCTTACTTAAAGCAGTAATTTACTAGGATAAAAAAGTTGTGGTGGGTGATGAGGAATTTCGGTGCTCATGTACCAAACATTATCGTAAACTACTGACATCGATTCGTGACTGCTAGATTTATAGTTCTATCTTATAACGGATAAAATAGATAAAGTAAGATAATAATATTATTTGATAAAACTAACATCTAGGGAATTACGATTTGATGTCGGTGTAGTTATACAAACTTGGTAATATTTTTTTATGCAATTATGTACATAAATTATGTATACCCAGCATCAATGAATCATTTGGGTAAACTCCATATAGAATGAATGCGAATTACTCCATGATTCATTGCTCTTAGCTGTACATAACTTAAATATAA
This sequence comes from Psilanteris sp. ZL-2020, assembly GCA_022817085.1. NCBI lineage: Eukaryota > Metazoa > Arthropoda > Insecta > Hymenoptera > Scelionidae > Psilanteris > Psilanteris sp. ZL-2020. Next base: position 1,130 of record JABFQC010007261.1, read on the forward strand.
TAAATAACTTAATACATTCTTTTCATTTTTTCATTTCATCTGTGAAAATTAGCAACAATGCAATAATTAGTAATATAAGTTTTCTGTATAATAATATAAATTATGTTTCATGTGAGACTAACAAGAATATTTTAGAAGAATAATTATACATATTATTTATATATATATCAGGAAGTTTTGCTAATTTTCTTATTTTATCCAAAAAGTTTGATGTAGAGTAATTACGAAGTTCCCTATTTATTTTCATAAGAACAAGTGAAACAGTTGGCGGCACTGTTACTAAAAATTATTTTGACAACATTATGTAAAAAACGGGGAAAAAACATGAATAATGAACAATAAATTATTAAGAATTGAAATGCAAATCATAATTTTTGACACTGTTATAAAAATAATATTTAATTTATTTTTCTTTCAGTTGAGTTAAGGTTAATTAATTTTAGAATTAAATTAATAAAACAAATTAATTAAATCAACTATGTTGTAGTAAATTTTTTTCATTAAAAAAATAGACATAAAAATTGTTTTTTACGTTATTAAATTCTCCCATTGACAAAGAACATAGTTTAACTTTTTAAAAAATGAAGAATTATTTTTATTTATTCATAATTTTATAATTCACTAACACTATAAATAAATATCTATGACATACTTACAATTGCTATATCTGTTGATGGCGCTGTATGTAGATTTCAAATTAGTTTATTTATTGTTATTTTTACTTTAATTATAATTAAAATAATTTAAAACTATGTTTACCTGCATTAAATGAAATATTTAATTTTCAAAATAATAATTGTTAATATTTATTATCATGAGGTTCAAATTAAGTATTTACTGAACAATATTTTTTTAGTTCATTGGAAATTAGTTTCAGTGCATGCTATTTAATTAATTTGTACGTCATATATATATATATATATAATTTCAGCAGCCATATTTTTTAATTCATTAGGATTTATAGTACCGCGTGATGTGCAAGTTCCAATAGAAAATTTTAATCTGAGTAATAAATTGAAATTATAAATTAAATTTCGAGATATATATATGTAAATATATATTTATATATATATTTTACATTCCTACATCATAAACGTATGTATTGAATTTAACAAAAAACACGTGTATTTATATATAGTTTTATAATTAGTATTTATTCGTATATTAAAACATTGATATTTATGAATGAAATATTGTAAATTTATGGTTAGTTTATTAACTTATGAGTAAAATAACAGATTAAATGTAAGATATCCATTTATCTATAATATTTTGTACATAAGTACTTATGATTTAATACACGTATGTTGAAAAAATCTATTCATTTATTAATATTATAATATCTGTTTGTTTAATTTAGCGAGCAGCAAATCCTGTTTATTCTTCATATCCAACATACCCACAGAAAGTATTACAAATGCCAGGAATACAATCTTTACAACCTGCGCAATTGCCGGTACATCCTGATGTTAAATTTAAAAAGCTACCATTCTTTGATTTAATGGGTGAATTGCTGAAACCATCGAGTTTGTTGCCTCAAGGCTCATTGAGGATCCAAGAAAATTCGTTTACATTTCATTTGACACCACAACAAGCAACTGATATTGCTAATGCCCGTGATTGTCGGTCGGGTAATAAAATGGATTATACAGTTCAAGTAAGAATAATAATTTTTCAATATATTTCAATTTTTCATATATTATATATATGTCAATATATTTATGATATACAAACACTTTATTATTTAATAATTAATTTGTTTATTAATTTGTTAAATTTTAAAAATGAATTGCATTAATACTATAGTTATTTATTTAATTACAGGTTCAAATGAGATTTTGTTTACAAGAATTTTCTTGCGAGCAAGAAGACTTTTTTCCTCCAAATGTAAATGTAAAAGTTAATGGTAAAATGTGTCCATTACCAGTAAGTAAAGTTATTATTTTATATACTTTGCATGTAATTTTATTTTATATACTCATTCATGTAATTCTAATATTTAATTAAATTATTATAAGAAATTTTATGTTTTATTATTTGTTATAAAATAAATTTTTTCTGTTCAAAAAGAGTAATTTACCATGTCTAAAATTATATATAAATATTAATTTTTGTTATAGGATTTCATTTCTCTAAATTGAGACAAGAGGCAGTTTAATGTTTTTTCTTTTTAAAATATATTTAATATTGTGTTGCTAATTATTAATTATCATTTTGATTAGATATGCACTATTTATTTTTTCTATTATCAAATATTTAATTATATTATATTTTTGTGTTTAGAATCCTATTCCTGTAAATAAACCTGGAGTTGAACCAAAGAGACCACCAAGACCAGTTAATATTAGTCCATTCTGTAAACTTTCACCGACCGTTGGCAACCAAATACATGTTTCTTGGTCTACAGATTATAATCGACGATATGCCATGGGCATTTTTCTAGTTAGAAAGCTTTCAAGTACTGAATTATTAAATAGAATGAAAACCAAAGGCGTGAGACATTCAGATTATACGAGAGGATTAAGTAAGTTTTTAATTAAAATTAAAATATACTAAATTCTAATCAATTTATTTTAAGCCAATAGTGTTAAAAACACATAAGTTGGAAATATTATATACTATGTTATATTATGATGAACAAAAATATAGTATTAATAATTAAACTCATTTTCTATTTTTTACAGTTAAAGAAAAATTAAATGAAGATGCTGATAGTGAAATCGCTACAACTTCGTTGCGCGTATCATTAGCTTGTCCATTAGGAAAAATGCGTATGATAACACCATGTCGTGCTTCTACTTGTTCACATTTACAATGTTTTGATGCGTCTTTGTTCCTGCAAATGAATGAGCGGAAACCAACGTGGAATTGTCCCGTTTGTGATAAACCTGCTATTTATGATAGTTTAGTCATAGACGGCTATTTTCAAGATGTACTTAATTCGCCAAAATTATTACCAGATGTTAATGAAATTCAATTACTACAAGATGGATCATGGGAAAATTTGGTATTAAAAAAAGAAAAAGATAAAGAAAAACCTGATATTAAAGTTGAATCATCACAACGGAAAGTTGATGTCGATGTTACTGTTGATTTAGGTATAATTATTTACTTATAGAAATTAAAAAATAATATTAATAATTTCCATATTAATAACACATTTAGTTAAAATTTTAATTCTTAATCAAATTCAAGATATGTTTTGAAAAAATAATAGTTAATATTATTTGATGAGTATTTGTTTAAATTGATAATGGGCTAATTATAACTCACAATAAAATTTAATAATAAATAAGTCTATTTTTACTATTGTTTTTTTTTAAATTTTATTTTAATTTATAAACCAATCGTACATGTATATTAATTAAAGATATTTATTTCAGATGAATCTAACCCAGCACCTACAGTTACTCAAAATGAAAAACGTCGTGCTGAAGTTATTGATTTGATATCTGATAGTGAAGATGAATTGGAACCATCCCCAAGTCGACCTCCAGCAAAGCGAATTGCCACACCGGTAAAACCTCAACCAAGTACATACAACGCAATTAGTAGCACCAGTGAATCACCAGAATTGATGATTATCGACTTGGAATAAGAATTATCGTTTGTGTCGTTTTTGTTGCATCGTTCGTTGTTATTCGCTCGTTATTTTTTTTTTTTTTTTTTTATCTTATGGATCGTAAAACTTTATTTTTTTTTCTCATATAATTGTGACAAAAAATCAACAAAATATATAAGAAAAGTATACAGCGCGTGATATTTTATTATCTCTCTCTTTTTCGATATTAGATAAGAAGACGAGGTCGACCTACTAAGCGAGGAAAGTGAGTGCTGTTGAGTGTCAACATTTTAATCGGACGCCCGAAATTGAAACTCCATGCAAGTTTCCCCGGGTCAAAATTGTATTACACGTTGAAGAGATGTGATAATTAAATAATAAATTATTTTTTCACGAAATATCCAAGTTCATTTACTTTTCATTACAATGGTAAAAACTTGAGTTTTTAATGCGATATATGGTCTGATTTATTTAATAACAAATTATTTCACGTTATTATGAACAAATTATTAATATGATTTCAAAAATGACTGAATACGATTTTCATATTTAAATATAGTGTAAAAAAATTGATGTTTATTACATCATTATATGAATTATGAAAACATTTTCATTAATTTAATTAAGATACTTTTAAGTTGCGTAAATTTTTTGTTTGTACTGTATTTTGGTATTTTAGGTAAGTTTAGTTAATAGGCCACATGCGTTTCTTTTTATACAAAACTTAAATGTACATAATATGTGTATATAAATGTGAATATGATGCGAATAAAATTTTTGTAATTGACTGTGGAATCTAAATATATTCATTCATTTCCTGATTGTATATAATATATAATCAAATTAATTATTGTCCCTATAAAGAATAATATTTTAATGTTCGTAGAATGTTCTACGAATATAATGTATGTAGGGCATTCTACGGATATTAAATAATATTATTCCCTTATAGGGGTGTAGTAGTTTCATTTATTCAATATTAATATACTCAGTATATAAATAATTATTACAAGTACTAAGAGGAATATTTTAAAGTACACGCACAAAATTTAATAATTATTTATTTATTTTTTATATAATATTTAATATGAAAATTTGTTATTTATTTTACACGATTATTTTATTTAATAGAAAAAAAATTAGGTGGAATTGTGTTATAAAATCTTACAAAAGATCGTGCAAGTTGTCAATATATCCGATTGACGTAATATGTTTTTATATGAAATAGATTAAACTAATGAATAGATAGAATATATTGTTTCAAGAGCAGAGCCGTATTTAATGAACCTCAGCTTTTATTAAAATAACACAAAATGTAGAAATAATTCAGAATACATTAACAAGAGAAATATTTTTTATTGAAATAACTGGTGTAAGGTAAATTTACATGTGTAATTTATCAATGTTCACAATTTTTGTTTTATAATGCAGCGTGAACGTAATATTTTTCCAGATATGTATTAATTTATATCTAGTATATTATAGTAATGTCAGAGTGAATAAAGTATTAAATTGTCTAGGATCTTAAGATAGTAAAATATTATATTTAATTTGCAGATGTTATGAGTATTTATTATTGAAGAAATTATTGCAATTTTTTTCATTGTATAATTTTGTGGATAGCTGTAGAAAATATTCCCACTCCTTAAAGCTGACGTCTCGGCTCTGCCTATAAGCGTGTGATATTCCTATAATATAAAAGCACTATTAAATGTTTATTTAATTAAATTTAAGACTGATTTTATGTTTAATTTAATTGATTTTTAACGATTCTTTTTTTTTCATTATAATATTCAATTATAATATAGAAAAAATTAGATTTTATTTATGAATATTAAAGAAAACGATATTTCGTCCTACGGATATCTTGACTAAATATATTACGTTAAGAGAACAAAATTTTTCGTAGTTTATTGAAGAAATTCATTGGTTTATTTTTCTGCATCTTACTCTTCATGATTGAAGAAAGGTTGTGGTGGCAGCATGTAGTTGCTTTTTCGTAATGGAATGCCAGAAAGTTGTTGGTCAACAGGTTCTCGAGTATCATAAAGGCTTGGAGCTTGAAATATGATACCCAATGTCCCTCCAAAACAAGCTAATGTGAATACCCAAAGGAAGAACCTATCCAGTACCATGGCTACAAATTTCCAATCTTCGATTACCTTTAATTTAAACGAAAACAGTAATAATTTATTTTATGTTCCATTATTTCAGCATAATGTATACACTTTTTTTAAACACACTTGTATACTTTTTTTTAAAGTTTTTATTACTTTTAATTTATAGATATATAATAATATCAGTAAAATTTCAATATAATAATTAGTACACTAGTTGTTTTTAATTGGTAAAACAACCTAAAGTTGCAATACCAATTATAAATATTTATAAATATTATCATGATAAGATTTAAATAACGCTTGCGCAACGTTAATATATAGTATAATCTAATTTATCCAGTTTGGCTTTATCAGATGATTCATATTATTCAAGATTTTAGATCTTGAATAGATGCATTTAAATTTTCGCGTGAATCTTAACATATATTATCCAGGACATTTTAAAATATGCGACCGATTAAATATTAAAAGCTAAACATAATGAGAATATTGCCATTTTTAATATACGTTAGTATATGCAACCAAAATTAAAAATGTCTAATATTTTACAAGTATGTATATTTTTATTTTAATATATCATATAAACACACACATATTTTGTTAATATAAAAAATAATGGTTTGTTATATATTGTTTATGTATCATTCTTCTTATGCTTATTAAATTATTGCTAAATAAGTATAATTAAAATGATCTATTGCCTTAAATTAAATTATTAATTATAATTGCTTTTAAAAGTTGTTATTATTAATGATTGATCATTCATTAAACTTCGTACACGCAAAACGAGCAACATCTCTGATGAGTCGTTCGAATAGGACTAATGAAGGCACGGATATTATGCACGCCAGAAGATACTGTTTATGCATCGGAAGAGTTAACGATGTTGCAGCCCGGATTTTGTATTTTTTCAAAAATATTATGTACTTTATGACTTGTTACATTGAAAACAATAAACGTTAACAAATTACGCGCATCATAATGTAATCATATTAATTCATGACAATTTAGAATTTGTAGGATTATTGAATTATTATGTTATTCAATCAACGGATATTACCTCGTTATCTTTATCCGCATCTTTAATATGTTGAGCTATAAAACGGACACCTTTGAGAGCTGCCAGAATATCTGGTGACAAATGTCGTGGCATGGTGTTTTCGCTATCTGTCACTGCAATCAAATGCATTATATGCATACAATGTGTCGTAATATATTTGAAGTGTATTACACGGAGCATATTATATTTATGAATACAACCAAATAAATTGTGTCTTTAGATTGAAGAAAATAATAATAATAATAAAAATATATATAATAATAGTAATTAATCAAATTTGTCTTATTTGTGAACATCATTTAATATGTGTACGCTAAAAAAAATAATATTACAAATTTTACCAAACTAGATAATAAAAGGAGGAAAAATAGGCAAAAATGTAAATAATATAATAAATTACGGTTATAAAATTGTAAAAATATGTCAAATATTACCAACTAATTGGTAAATATCATGATATTGTCTAATGTTTATTTACATTTTTGCTCACTTTTCCTCCTTTTATTATCTAGTTTGGTAAAATTTGTAATATTATTTTTTTCAGTGTATATAATATTAACATTTAATGATGTTCTTGATTAATTTTAAATTTTATTGAAAAAAAAGGATGAAATGATGAAATGATATGATTATGATATATATGGTAACGATATGACAATTTTTTGGAGTATAATATTAATTCGTTAACATCAAAGCACACCATTCACGACATACATGCAATGATTTGTTTAGATTAGTTTCAACATATTTCATATTTGTTTCAATACATTTATTTTAATTGCTGTAATAGATTTATTGATTAATTAAAGCAACTTTTTAAGAAACGTTTTATAAAGTTACATTTAATTCTGGGCCGAATGATAAATAATATGCAGTGTAAATGATTGCAATTATGCGAAAGAAATGATGAAGCGAAGCATATTTACCAGATGGGCTATATTTACCGGATTCGTGAGGTTGTCGAGTGTCATCGTCACGAATATTTTTGTACGTTGAGGTAACGCTTTCAAATCCATCGGGGCTGCCTTTCAATTCTGACGGATATTCACTTATGCTGTCCCTAAAACTATTTCAATCACTTACCACTTTCGACGCTAAGATAAATCTAGATTCGACGTAGTTTTGTGTCAACAAGATGAACTTTTTTTATCGGTAAATGTAAAGTGAATATATAATTAAAATATATACCTTATCTCCGCTATTAATATCGCGGTTTAGTTTTGAACATACTTTTTAAGTTTAAAATAAATCTTGATAAAGTGTATAAAAAATAATTAAACATAATAATACGAAACATTTTCAAATTACTTGTTTTTACTCTTTTTGCAATACAATTATACGCAGAACAATTTTTAATAAAAATCAATGATTATAAATTAATGACAACAATTTTTTTTATAGTATATGTCTTAAGTCAAGATAATGCATTTGACGTTATTATTCAATTAAGTTCAATTAAAATTGTTTTAAAGTTTGTGGACAACGCGGAATTTCACGGTTCACATAATAAACGGTTAAACCGTAACGATATAAATCTCTGCTAAAAATGAGAAAACGTATAAGGGAATTTGCATGCCCAATCTCACCTAAAATCAACTTCATTAGTGTAACCACTGTCCAAGTAATCGTCGTATTCAGGCGTCGAATACGGGGTCCTGCGCATCATAAGTATTCTTGGCATCCAGTTTAGAAATACTTGCCGGACCCAAGGCGACATATTATGCGTGGAAGGTGAGCTGAAACGAATTTTTACTGCTCTTAGATCGCATCTGAATGCCGTATCGTTGAAATCACTAAAGCGGAATGACTGCATTTCAGAAAATAGGAAAAAAAAACAACTTAACTAGATTGTAAAAGAATAAATTTTAATCAGACATTTCCTTCTTAGTGCAATTATTTTCTATACGTATATTTGACGTTAAGTACAATTCGAGATTTTTTGTATCAATCAGGAAACTGGTTTGTCGAAGCGGCAAAATAATTTAATTACTTGTTATTATCACTAAAACAAGTGTCTTAAATCGAGACATAATCTTCATGCAAAAGACATAAATAGTATCTAGTAATAAGACGCTTATCACAGAGAAAAAATTGTAGGCTCAATAACAACTTTCGTTGCTAAAAGTCGGCCCAGTTTCAAAATAAAATATTACAGTAGCTACATTGAGAGAAAAATTGTACGGTTGAAATAACCGAAATTAATACAGCAGATTTCATTTGGTTTATGAAAATGAAATTTCAGTTGTATCAACTGTAAATGTTTGTTAGTTTCAATATTAACCATATTTTATAGTTGTGATAATAGATGAATACATT
>JABFQC010007262.1:0-10186 GCA_022817085.1 Psilanteris sp. ZL-2020
TAAGTATAGCAAGTGGTAATAAACAATATTGAAAATTAATAAACGTTTCAGTCTTTTATTTTCAGTTTTAAAGGTGCTGCTATAATTTTAAATCATTACCTTTTAGCTTCTCTTTAGCTGCATTTAATTTATATACCCGAGTACATTATTATGAGCTTATAATACAGAATTTTACAATTTCAATAATGCATGTCAAATCATCTAAATTATGTTATTAATCATTTACCCCAGAAATGACGCTTGTTTATAAATAATTTATTTTCAACTTGAATGATTAACTACCTAATATTAACAATTGGCAATTAAAAAAAGTTACAATCGAATTTCATTTTCTTTTTAATATACGTCCTTACAATTACAGTTTGTTCAAGACTATTTTATGTGAAAAATAATTGAGTAACACTTTTATGCAATTACTTTAACAGCGCAAAATCACACGCATAAAAAGTTTATCTAATATATAGTGACAAATTTGATACAAATCATGTTTAAAGCTCAGTGATCTGAATAGAAATCGTTTAAGAAAGAGATGAGTGTCATCAAATGAATTAAAATGACAAATAAATTTTATCATTAATATGCAAACGAGAAAGGATGAGATTTTTTATTTTTACGAAAATGCATACTATTTTCTACGTTGCAATTTTTGTAATTTAATAAATTCAGTTTTATATTTTATACCGTACGTTTTATTATTAAATTGGAATCAATTATAAAGGGTGTAATATATTGTGCAAAATATATTCTACTTATTCGTTCTTGTAATATATCATGTATTATATATTTTTAAGTTTCATCGATTAATGATTACAATTTTGTATGTGAAAAATAACTAAATACAAAGACCAGCAAGAAATGATGAAACGTATACGAAAACCATGCTAAGACTCTTGAGTTTCATCATTTTTAAAAACAATTTTAAGATTTCGTTAAATGATTCATTTTTTTTTTAATTTTAACCGTTTAATAAAATATTATAATATAAGTAAATAAATATTTCGATTAAAATATTAATTGAAGAAATAAATTAAATAAACTTCATAAAGCCAAAGTTGTACGCAGAGAAAGATAAAAGAACATTTATAAAACGAAAGAATTTTCTTCGATTCATTCAATTCAAATGACCATATTAACTACACTTCTTTATATGAAAGAAAAAGTTAAACAGAATAGGCATTGTAATAGAGAAAATGCTGTTTTAGAAGTTTATTGTTCAAGCGTCTGTAATAAATGCATATTAGCTATATGAAATCCAAATAAAGATATACTTGACAAAACGACACAGAACTCTATCTTCTTGACAATGGTTTTAACGTTCTAAAGTCGCGCACATGTTCAAAAGAAATGAGAGAAGCACTCGGGAGAAAAATACATTACGCTCCTGGGATCTCGTTTCTTCATGAAACATCATTTGAACTTTTTTCACGATGCTTTTTCGGGAGAGCTCTTTCACCTTTTTGTACTTTTACAACCTTTCAGTTTTCTAAGAAATCTGTCTGTTTTCTACTAGTCGAGCCAACTCAAAATGTGGACTAGTCATTCCAATTCAATAATCGACGTTGTCCCTGTCAATTCGCGTTTGATATGTTTTTTTCGCTGCTTTCTAAATGAACTTCAAACTTAAAACCCAAAAATGGACATCAGAATTAAACAACTCGATTCGGTCTGTTTATCCAAAGTGTTATCCTAATTTGTACGTTATGCGGTATAAATATATATATAAGTCTTCATTGCCTACAGAAATTATATTCTCAGAAATATGAAAATATATACTAAATATATATACTGAATATATACACATCTATAACATGAAATAATAACAATAATCTAGAAAATCAAATCAAATGTATTAAAATTGTTATATAATTAAACAACATCGTTAGTTGTTGCATTCTTTGTTATATATAATTTACATAGAGAAATCTTGATGGTGATGATTTGTCATCATCACAAATGATGGATTTACTATGATCCAAATTAAGGATTACATTCGTTGACAAACAACATCACAGTTTTAAGAGTATTATAAAGTTGCTTTTTTAAAACGCTCAACTGTAAAATTGTTCCGTGCGTGTAAGCACAAAATGCATAACGTATATATGAATGAATATATCATGCATATTAGGACCTATTCAATTTTGTATTGTTATATGACACATATACGCATGACTTAATTGAATATCAAGAATATATGATTTGCAACCGACATTAAACTGCGATAAATACAGTTATTGATATTCCATAATTTAAAACTAATACATAATCATTTATTTTAATCATTAAAAATGAATGTAATATGAATTTATAATGCGATTTCTAAGAATTTAATAATTTCATAATTATAATCAAACATTTTGCTCATATACGTTACTCGTATATTGAATAAATATATATTTACCTCACATATAAATAAGATTAGCAATTTATATTTAAAATTTTGTTTTAATATAATATTTAATTAAAACAATGAAGATAATTGAATAATTAATTAAATAAACATAATTATTATTCCTTATGTATATATGTTAAACTTTCTCGGTCAAATGGAATTATTAGTTACTTAATAAATAATAATACATTATTTTCATTGTATAATGTTATGTACATAACATTCAAGAAGATTATAGTATTATTATAATAAGCTATATATAATCATTATATTTCCTATATTATGCACATTATACATCGTCCATAACTGATAACACGTTAAAATAATTTATCAATTTTATTTTGAAACCATTCTTTATTTTTAACATAAATTCATTATAAATTATACGTTTTCACAAAACAAAATTTTAAAACATTTATAATATAATGAATTGTAATAACAATGAAATTTATTTTTAATTGTATCAATAACCTAATAAATATTACAATACTGTTCACACAATAGTAATTATATATTTAAATGATTAAAAGGAAATAATTTTGTTTTTAAATATATTGAATTTTGTATAATTACTTGTATATTAAATTTTAATTTATTTCAAACAAAGTATATGCAAAACTGTTTATAAACGTGTATAATGTGATAATGCACAACTTTGCTTTATAGAGATTTTATATATATTAATGTCTCCGATTAATAACAAACCAAACACATACAATTTTTTTAATCTTACATAAAAAAATAAAACAAGTTTTGTAATTTGTTGAAATTTTTAACACGTTTTGCATACATTTTCTTGCGTGTAGAATCTCATACCTAAACTCAGTATATGTATAGTGAACAAGTTAACTTAACTTGTTGAAGTCATTAATGGTTAGAATTTAAATTAGTGAAATTTTACGCGGTCTTCCAAGAAATACATTTTCCGTATATAATTTTTAATATTAACTTTAATTAACGATGCGAATCAAATTATTTCAAATTCATCAATTTAGAAACGCAGCACTCGTGTCATGTCTGGGAATGGTTTTTAATATATTTACTTCAACAATAAACTCTTTTACATATATATTCATCATTTATAAATTGTATATTAAAGCATTTTACAATATTTAGAAGGCAAAATATTTTGCTGATATATATATATATATATATATAAGTATATACGTATATCAATTAAAAAGCTTTTAGAATTATACACGCCTTTCACGACCATAATATTTTAATAGTATATAATATTGCAATATTGTTCTTTTACTGCAATTAAATAAGCTTTTGTCAAACAATCTTCGCGATTCGTTAAACATTAATACTCATTTCAACAAATTAATATAATTTGTCTCGGTGGTACAGTATTTTTTCAATTGCAAATTTCTATTATATAGCCAAGTTTAGTTTAAATCTATTTATGTAAAATCATGCAGTTTTATAGTGCATAGGATGGATCAGTGTAAAAACATTTTACATTTCAAATTAATTTTATTCGTACAAAAATTATTCCAACGATAAATATAATCAGCGGAGCAATTTCCATTTATCAAGTAACAATAAAACTTACTCACGCATGATAAAATTGATTTCCACATTTCGTGCCATATATGTATTATCAAACGAAAAGGGCACATATCCACTTTAACGAGATTTATTCTGTAGTACGTATATGTAAAAAAATGTGTGATTTAAGAATTTATTTCTTGTAATATAACGCGTTTGTTCCATTTCATATATTTTCATTGATAACTTTTTTATATATATTCTTTTATAATATGAACAAAACACATTAAATGTGTATTTATTTGATTCGAATAATAATACAAGTATAAGACAAATTAATTGAATAAGAACAAAATTGCATACTCATCGAGTAATAAAAGTATATTTTTATAGAGTATATATAGCTATATTCGTACACCAATAAATATTGTTTTCGACCCCGGCAATTTACCCATGTTAAATTATTTATAGTAAAATAAAAAGTAATCACAATTATTTGTTTCGCCTTACCGTGTTCTTTAAGCCAAAGAATTATGTTCGTTGATAATTTTATGTTAGCAAAAAATACTATCGACGAAGCTACAATTTGCATAGTAAATTTAACTACTTGGTTTACATATTACATTTAAATTTTACGAACATAAATATGAATTACGTTTTATACCGAAATAACTGTTTTGTACGTGTTTGGAAGGTGCCTTGTTTAACAAAGTCCTGTGAAAAATTCCCGTAGAAAGAAGTATATACATATTTCTGGATAATTACTGACAATAGCTAAGATTTGCCAACAAGTTTCTCCTTCAAGATTCACATTAGATTCGTCTTTCACTACTTTCTTTATTTACCACAATCGGTATTGGCGTGATAAAGAACTTTATCTGTAACAAAAGTATGATACGTGCGAATATTCACATGCAGAAACACTAAGATTTACATATGTATACATTTAAAGTAGCTTCACAAATTGTATAACTAATTAACATACATTTCACTTTTTTGCGAAAACAGGAGTAAACATACACAATTAATCATTTGGATTGTGATCGACGTCATTCAGGAATATAAGAGACTTGAACAGATTCACTATCCAAATTAGAAAATTATTACTGTTTTCTTTTTATTTGTGCAGTTCTTGTTTAATTTGATTTAAATGAAATTTAAATTGACAACACGTAAACGTTGCATATTTGAGAGGTAACAATGTCAAAACTGTAGCTAATTGTTCAATTAATAATATTAATTTTGTAATATTATTGTGATTACCATTGTCATTGTATTTAATAAAATACTGTACAGTGAGAGAAAAATTTATCAAATTTTAGTAAAAAGTTTACTAATTTGGTATTATATTTGTAATTGGTCAAACATTCTTAGTTTATTCATCACATAGTATAAATCTTTGATTATAATTTAACAATCGGTTTACTAAAATTTATTAACATCCTTGTTTTTCTTATTCAATTCACCAAAGGTTGTACAACTGTTTGTTAAAATTGATGAAAACAGATTGTCAAGTTTTAAAATGAAATTAACAAAAAGTTGATGAAAAAAGATATATTTGTCGTTCTGGATTAATTACATTGTATTTATTCAAAGGTGCTGTAATGTGATGTATTGACAAATTAATCAAAGCGAGATTTATTATTATCAAGCTTTAACCTTATACATTGTTCTTATTTGTCAAAACAAATAAATAAATACGTAAACCAGTTTATCAAAATTCGACAATTAACATTCAGTTTATTAAAATTTAATATTCCAGTATTATAAATATCGGTGTTTCTTTCTCTCCGTGTATTGCTAATTATTAATAAATTTTTAATGTAAATAGACATAAAAGTGTAATTTAAACATTACATAACCTCAAACAATTTATTGTTGATTTGTACTCTCACCATTGTTTATAGCAAATGCAAATTGTAATTGAACTTATAATTTAAACCTTAATTCTACACGGACACATAATTTTGTCTTCGCGTATGTACGTCAACCTCCTTAATTAAAATTGTGTACGATCACATCTAACGGAGCCAAGGGGCAAAATTTCGAGAAAATAAAAGTTTAATTAAATTCGTCATTGATTCAACAACTGAATCGCAAATCTTTATGAAATTGAAATTGTTTGGAGTAACATATGTTGGACTCGCGATCGGATTGACACCGATGGATGAAAAGACGATTCAATAATAAGTTCTTATTAAATTTTTAAGCAACGACCGTCCCGTGAAAAGTGTTGCATATATATATTAGTCAGGAGCCCTCAAAGCCAGCGCTATTTGCATGACGATTGCTATTAGATTTTAACATTCCTTGCATGCCCGTAAGAGCGAAGCCACTTGAACTTGTGTTACAGACAAAAGGTGGAAAGGAAGAAAGGCCACGCCCTAATGGCACGCTCCAAACTAACTTTACGACTATTAAATTAGGCCTGGAGCGGAATTCACAACTCGAATTCATCCCGACGACGCAATGCTTTTTGTGCTTTATTACCACTATTTTCACACTTATTCGCAATCTCTCAACGGGTCATTGTAAACTGCGATACTTTTAATCCAAATTTTGTCCGCGGATAATTTTTCTATACGCTTTTGAAACGTGTAAGTTTGACTAATTAAGTAAAATTAAATTAAAGTAAAATTTAATGTCACTCCATTTAATTGGCATTCAAATCACGTGATTAATATCTTTGTAATTAGAATTGTTATTCTCATTAGTTTTCAAATCCTGCACTACATCGGTCGGTGATATAATATATTCTGCATTAATATATAATATTTATATATGTATAATGTATATTAAAAGATGTTTACCGACTGTTAATAATAATCGAGAGTTACAGTTCGCGTTACTCTAACAGTCCTTGAACGTTGCGAGCTTAGGCTTAAAAAATTTAAATTCAAATCTTACTTGCTCCGATTAAGATGTCGGTCAACAAAAGTATGTAACCGAAGGCGGAGACTCGTTTTAATAATTAAAATATATAAAACAAGGTTGTTCGTAAATGATAATAATTCTCTGCAAATGAATATTAAACGTGTTAGAAATTAAAGGTACACGATTAAATTGAGACCAATTTTTGAACGATTCATAAAATTGTTAACAATGAAGAAAGCTTTTGTTCTTATCACAATATGTAAAAGTTTGAGAAAATATAGAAAAATCGTGAGAATATACATAGTTAGCTGCGACTGCAGAGTCATGACTTTTCAGCATGACTTTCTTCCTTTTATTATACCCATAAATCATATGCGCCAGAAACTTATATATTCGCTAGCATGCGAATTTATTACATCCAAAAATAGTGAAAACTACAATTTAATTTCATCTTCGAGTTATTTCCTACGAAAAGACGAAGGCTTTGAAATATTTAAAATGAAACTCCAACGATAGAGCTTGATGCGAAAATTATGATAATATTCCTAACAGAATATTGTATACGATTTTAAACGGTCAGATTTGGAGAACCGATATTATTATTTGTTGTTCGTCAAATGTACCTGCGATTCTTCATGTCGGGTTTCCACTCGGTCTATATATAAATTACTTTAGGTAACTGCAGCGAGAGTATCTTTTATTTGCTTCTTAGAATTTACAATTCTAAAACCTTCGGTTCTGTTTGCACTTAACGAGCGTGGCAAATCAAACATAAATTTTCTTAAATGTGAAATGATAATTCGCAGTTTCTATTACTGTCCGTTTTAGACAATTCATACCAATATTTCTTTATTCCATTTGTTTAAACAGCCGAATAAGTTAATTCATTTTCATTTTAAATAACTTTTTATATTTGCTATTCGCTATTATGTTGATTACAAAGATTTCTTTGCAAATTTTTCCTGCTAAAATTTTAATTTATTTAATTAATTTAATTAATTACTTTTTGAATAGAAATGTTTTGATATAAAAATTATATGGTTAAAGAATTACAATGATATAACAAAATTTAGAGAATTATTTAATTATTAATAAACTTTAATTAAAGATAGTGCATTGTTATATTTTTATACATATATATATGTATCTTTATTAAACCATTAGATTTTTATAACTGCACATTTTTGTTTATCAATGCTATCAAGCGATATGTTATTTCTAGTTCAAAGTAGTCTGAACTCGCATGAAATATGTGATACAAAATTGGAATTAATTGAAATAAATTTTAATATAAAAATATATGAGTTTTAAGTAATTAAATCATTCATCAATGCCACTATGATTAAATATTAATTTATTAATATAAAGAATAATCTCTACTAAACTCAGTTTTAATATAAAAATGTATTTATCCAAAAAAATGTATATTATTGAATTAATAAATATGTATTTGTTATTTTTAACATGTTGAATAATATGTACATTATATGTGTTAAGTTATCTAATAACCCAATAAAAATGATAAAACAAACAAATTGATGAACATAGAAATTCATATTTGTCTTTCTTTTTGATTGAAGATTTAAGTAGTACTTTTTAAATGTATATATTGCAAATCAATGTATATGCCTATGAATATCACTTATCTTATATTATAATACAAAGTTTAGGAAATCTGAATATTCTACTCTTTAATGTATTATTAACAACAGCATATTATAATTGATAGCTGAAATTAAAAAGCGAGTTGTTAGTTAGTATTAAACTTTGGACAAATTTACTAATTCGTTTACTGTATGATAATAGACTTAATTCTCAAGTATATGCCAACTAACATTAAAACAACAAAACTAAAACTAGATCATGCAAAGCTGTCAAATAACCGGTCGCAATCTAATACAGTCAATATCAGATTAACTATCTATATAGCATTATCAAAATTCATATTGTCCATTTCAATGCATCCCCTAAACTATCATACGTTGAAAATCAATGTTTTGTTGTATTCGTTGTATAAATCATTTCGATTTTTCTTTAGCAAAAATATTGTGGTTGCATAATTAAAGCAGTCCAACGTCACCTACAATTATTCAATTATTGGTATAAGAACTAAAGAAATACTAATTATAATTGCATAATTAAAATTTATAATTATATGATTAGTTTATATAAAAATCATTTAGATCTTACCAGATGAAATAGTATTCTAATCTATGTATAATATCTAATTATAATTATTAGGATTAACTTTACACCAGAAAATAGAGCATTGATGATGTTCTCATTATACACGTATAAAATAAAACTTGAAAAAGTTATTTTAATTAAATAATATATGTTACAATAAATTAAAGGAATGTATAAAAATGTAACCTTACAGTTGAAAGTTTTTCTAAAAAGAAATATACTTAAAATTGAATTCAAAACTGTGTGCAAATGGTATAAATGAATTATAAACAAATTACTGCAGAATTGAAGCGTTTTTATTCTCAAATTGGGACACTATTTTACAATATAATAAAATAATACAAAACAAATACTATAATCACTGTTGTATTACTATAATCACTGAATTATATATTGAACGCTGTTGAGTCTAATTAAATATATGTCGCGGAAACTAATTTCAAAGCAGTTCATTACAACTTTTCTTAGTTTACATAAAACTTTTTTATCTTTTGTCATCTATCTTTGTCATTAATAAATAAAAACAGTCTTATTAAGATAAGCGTATATGTTACGTCAGTGCAAATTAAATAGATAATTAATTTACGTTATAATTTGTTCATTATTATTCGTCCTATTATTACATTGAGTATAATGGGAAATTCGTCACTGTCATATCAGATTAAATTAAAGAATAAAAAAATTCAATTACATTAAAGTATATTTATTTTAACAAGAAATTTTTTTATACGTTTATAGATTTTTTTAATGCTTTAAATCAAAATATTGAAAAAAAAAATAAAATAAAAAAAAAAACATTTTTATACCGCAGCTTAATTGATTTCTCAGTAACATTTTATAAGAGTTGAAATTATATATTTTCAATTCTCTGTGATTCAATTCAAGAAATGCAATAAATGTTTCAATTTCAAATGTAACAAAAGCTTATGTGAATAAATATAAAGTAAAATGAAGCGAATTATAAAGAAATTCTTATTCCAATATTTATTTTACATAAAAAAGAAATGATCTAATTATATAATTAGTTTTAAAACAAAGTTTATGGTTTATAATTGAAATAAGGAATTTTGAATTATAATTTTGAAATAGCTTTTGGGTAAGAATTCTTTAAACAATTTTTTATATTTTTCCTAGCATTAAAATTGTAATAATTGCATTGTTTAATTAATAAACAATTATAAATTGAATTTATATCATATTAAAAAAAAAAAACAAAACAAAACAGATTATATTTGCATTTAT
>JABFQC010007263.1:0-10186 GCA_022817085.1 Psilanteris sp. ZL-2020
ATTGTGTAAAATTATAATTTTCTATTGAATAATTTAGTATAAATTAAATTCATAGTTAATGAGTAAGTTAAAATGGTTACCGAGTAGTATACACATAATTGAAGATTAATTGAAATATAATTAATTAAATCAACTGAATATACATCTTTTAGGTTTCATTGTGATCCTAAATAAAGAAACAAACTAATCATTAATACCAAAATAGAAATAGAAATTACTTTTTTAGTGCAGATATTAACATACATTTTGTATGAAATATATATATTAAAAACTATTATTTTTTAATTTATAATGTAACAACGTACATGAAATCTATAATGACTTGAATTTCCTGGTTCAGCTGCTGTACACAGTCCTTCAGAGCGATATAATTCTTTATTGTGTCTAACAAGAGATCCATTTGGCCATAAAATAGCATCATTCCAGGGCTGCACTGGTATATGGTTACTGCGATTTTCAACTTTATACCACCTTCCAAGATGAAGTGCTGATCGGTGTAAAACATCACAATATCTACAAAAAATAGTCATTATACTTTTATTATACTTCATCGTTAGCCATAACGCTTTTGTGGGTTATGAATAAATAAAGTTTTGTGGGTTAATTATGAATAAATAAAATTCATAATTTAATGATTAATGATTAATAGTTTCTTTTTTTTTCTTGATTGTGTTTAAGTAGAGTTAGCAAAATCAGATGTTGAAAAATTAGAATTAACAATTAACTTTTTGCACCCCTTTTTTATGGAAATAATAATCACTAAGGTATACACTTTTTTTCAGTATTTCTTTTGTTTCAATATATTTGCTTCAATGGCAGAATATTACAAATCCATTTATTAAAATTTATTTAGAATTAATATCCTATATATCATTGAAACTGGCATTGAAAATGGTATACACAGTTTTAAAATTAATTTAAATTAATGAAATGGATTATTTGGATATATACTACAATGAATTTATTCAACAATTATATAAGTATTTCATTACAAGTTCTTTACAAAATCTTTACAAGTTTAATTACTTATACAAATTTTGACACAAATTTAGTACATAAATAGTATATTTAACTAATTAATGTCGTATTAATGAATAGAAAAATATATAATTGAATGATTTAATATAAGTTTTTAGTTATATATATTATAGTAAAATTATTACAAACCTAACTGGATAAGCTTGAGCAAAGTGTGCACTTAATCTTCCCAGCCAGAAGAAAAAGGCATGTTGCACAACCCATGTGCTATTGAAGCAAAGATTACTTGATACAAATATTATGGGTGCTATTCCACAAAAATAAGCGGTGCCGGAAGAAGTGAAAAGCGCTCTTTTCAAGCGTCTATTGAAGTCAGTTTTTAAAGTTGAAACTTCAGCTCTAATACTTGGCGCACTTAATGAACAATTATGCAATGGTTTATCTAAAATAATATTACAGCATTTTAATATAAATTATTTTAAATAACAGATTTTATAAATTTTAAAAAAAAATTATTAACGTAATTATGAAGATTTTAATTAAATAAAATAATCTTGAACATCTTAACCATGTTATAATTTAAATATTAGAGAGAATAAAGTAAATAACTTCAATATTAATTTACCTAATAAGAATTTAGTTTTACGATCTTCTTTAATATATAGTGGTGCTGTTGATATATCAAAAAATGGTCCAATTGTGATTCCAAACATCAGTAAATATACTGAAATACTTCTTTAAACAACAAGTAGTAATGCATTAATAATTAAAATGGATTTGTAACAGATGTTATTATAGAAATTTATTATCAATTAAGTAATAATACGAAATGTATCATTTATATTAAAACTTACGGATAAATGAGATAAAGAACTTTCATAGAATTGTGCTTTTGATAAATATTGTACAGACACCATAAAAGTATACTAATGACTATTTTCAGTAGAACAATCCTGAAAAATAAAAGTCATTTAATATATGTGCATAGATATTTAAAATGATTAAAGATAATCAATAATTATACCTCATTGTTCTTTGAGCTGTTGGCAACCAATGTGCAGGAACAAGATTATCCATCAGTCTTCGAAGTAACACATAAAATAATCTCCTTGATAACATTGTCATAATGAATATTAAGAGGTAGTGATCTATTAGATAAAAATTCTGAAAAGAGATTTGCAATATTTAAAACAATTTAATTTATTTATATGGAACTTATTATTAACATTAAATACACAATACATTGTAATAATTACAAATATATAAACTCAGTAAAAACATATATTTTACATATTTCATTTATCATGAGAAAAAGTTAAAATATTGAAATAACGTTAATATATAAAGTAAAATTATTTAATTAATTTTATATAACAAAATTCCAAAATTTATATTATCAAAATATAGAAATACAAAAATAAGTAGATGTGTTTTTTTGTGTTTACAAATCAGTAAAATATTAATAAAAAATATAAGAGATTTTATTTTAAAATTGTATATTACAAATATTTATATAATTTATTTAAATATAAAGTTTATTTATATTTAATATATAAATATATATATTAAATAAATAATTTATATAATTTAAAAAGGACAAAAACATGTTTTAAAATGGACATGTTTCATGAAAATAGTAAGAGTATTTTTTAAATGTTTATAATTATTATTTATCTTACTATTGTACCAGTATAGTTAAGTAAAGGTTATAATTTTGTAAGTAAAAACCAATTATTCATTTACCATACTATAATCATTATATGATTGTGGTAGCCACCAAATACTCCTATAAAGATTCAACAATTGTAAACAAACAGCAACTATTGAAATGACTAAAGACATTGTTTCAAATAACAATTGACTGTCAACTGGTATCATTGGCATAGGTACATGCTTTGGTGACATTAAACGATTTGCAGATAAATCACTATTCTTTTTTTCATCCGCACTCGAACCCAAAT
The DNA here is from genome assembly GCA_022817085.1 of Psilanteris sp. ZL-2020. Classification (NCBI taxonomy): domain Eukaryota; kingdom Metazoa; phylum Arthropoda; class Insecta; order Hymenoptera; family Scelionidae; genus Psilanteris; species Psilanteris sp. ZL-2020. Next base: position 2,940 of record JABFQC010007263.1, read on the forward strand.
TATTAACATTTTGTGTAACATTGCTTGAATTCACTGTTGAATTTGAATGAAATTGAACTCGTCCAGAGACATTGCGTCCACCAGGATATCTTCTTCCTCCAGGCATAATGCAAATTTTGACATTTGTTTGAACGTTGCAAAAATAACAATTCTAAACAATAAATAAAGTATTTTTAATCTAAATTAAAATGTTATAAATACATTATACATTACTTTAATAATATCGAAAGATGCAAATAACATTTCTAATTTTATTTTTCATTCAGATATTTTCCATCAAATATTGTTTACCTGATTTTAAATTGCCAATTAAACGCAAATGATTATTTTACATCTAAAATAATTTTTCTTGTATACAATTCGTGTCGTTCATAATTCTTAATTGACAGCAGATTTCAAAACATTGGGTTATGGTGTTGAAGCTTCAAATCATGAGTTATTAATATAACGTTAAGTTTAGGTTAGTGATGTTTACACCAAACTGAATAAATACTAGAAAGAAAGATAGTGACTCTTTTAACGATTGGCTGAAAAAGGATAGTTTATATATGTATTTTACGAATGTATTATAGCATTATATAGGTGAATATTTGATTTGAAAATTACATCCTCAACAAGAGAAAACATAAATAATTATTATTATATATATAAGGTAAAATTTAATTCGAGAATTATCTAATTATAGAGGTTATATGAAATATTTTAAATAGTTTTTATCATATCATTATAATAAATTAAAACATTTTTGCATATTAATTATTAATAATAAAAAAAAATTGTCAACTTAAACAAGTTTACTTAGAAGAATTATATGTATGTACTTTTTTATATACTTTTATTTTAATATAATTTTCCATATATATATATATACATTATTATTTGAACAAATATTTTAAACCAAATTTATTATAGTCTATTATTTTTAGAATTTAATATTGATACTTTATTGTTAAGACGAATAAAAATCGTTTAATGTCAAATTAGGGTATTTTTAATTAAATCATTTATAATGAAATACATTTTATGCCCTTTTTTTAAATTTATTATGAATGAAAATTATTTATGCATTTATGAGATGGAAAAACTTAGAATCAAACTATTGTACATAAAATAATCTTTTATGATATCAGAATATGATTCTCCCATATGTTAGAAGCGTTAGACATTTATTACATACATTAATTATTAAAGTACCATTAATTAAATTAATAACACTAACTCTATTACATTTTAAGACATTTAAGACAATTTGGTTTATATGTTGGAGAATGATATAAAATTAGAATTTTATATTATAATTTGGTTCTTTATTGGAGTTTATTTAGTATTAATTTTCTTAATCAATTAATAGGTTTTCTCTATATATGGAACATGTTTAGAATTCGCTGTATTAAATGTAACTTTATGTTTATGTTATGTTATACTATAAAATTTTAAATTAATGCTAAACATATTTAAAGTTTTATTTTCTGGATTTTATGTAATTATTTTAATATTATAAATCATGACATGGTATTGGTGTAAATGACAGCAGCAAATATTAATAAAAAAATGCAATAATATGTACTTTGAAACCATATATAAAATTATATATACCAAAATTCTATTACTTTCATATCCAGTATTACATTTTTAATAATTATGTTTCTGCAACTATTTGATATACAACATTTTAAAAAAGTAGCTTATTATTTTAAATTATTTTATAGTTTAATAAATAACATGTATTTATATACAATATTTTACAGTTTATATTCATTTATTAAATGTACATTAAAATAGATTTATTCAATTGTTAAATAACTTCATCAGTGACTCCCATTGATTCAGAATCTACGACAGATTTTTTGGATCGTTTTACTGTTGGTTCTGAAAATAAAATATATTTAAGAATTAATTATATAAATAACAATTATATTTATTAATATAAAAATGGGTAATATTTAAAAAAAAAATAAAAAACTATGATTAAAATTTATTATTTAATATTAAAACTTTATATTATAATTACCTTCCTGAAAGTGTTTAGCTGTTCGTTTCCTGAGTTCGTCAATATCTTCTTCTGTTTGAGCCCATTCAAGAACTAAACGTCTACCGTACAAGTGAGTACTTTGACACAATGCTTTAAATGCGACCTAAACATGAATACATTATTTAAATCCAAATCTATTTTAATACGGTAACATACTTTTAATCATTCATTTAATATATAAACATATATAATTCTTTATCGTAATTACTGAATAATTTACCTTTGCTTCTTTCTTTGTGAAATACTCAATAAAGCCAAAACCTCTATGTTTTTCTGTTCCAACCATTTTTTTTGGTAATCTAACTCCTTTTAATTGTCCATATGTTCTAAAATAAGTTAAATTAAATTTACTGTTCTTATTAAAGTACTATTTTATTTATTTTTTTTCTTTTATTCTAAATGTATTACCAGTGTCAATGTGTATTAATTAAAAAATCCCTTATAAGAATATATAACAAATTGAAAACTTATAATTATAAAATCATATCCATGGAGTTTTTAATTATTTAACATATTTTGGAAAGAATTATCCTTTATAGTTTAATTTATTACAAATTTATCAATGATCAAATATTAATAGATACATTTTTTTTTTTTTGATAAAAATTATAAACATGACATTTTCCAAAACATACAAAGAATATAAATCTAGACATATTCATTTACTTTATTCTTTTCTTTGTTAAACACTAGACAAATACTTTAAAATCAATATTTTTGATATGTCATAATAAATAAGAAATTATTTCAAATCGTTATTCCAATAGAAAAAATTTCAACAGTGAATGATCCTTATTTAAAAAGAATATCATTAATGTGTTATTTTATATATCTGATTTTTTAATATATAATTATCGAACATATTATACTTCTGAGTAAACAGTTTCTATTCTGTTTCTATATTTTTGAACTATAATTGCATTATTTTTTTTAATTTTTAAATATATTTATGCCTAATATAATTAAAAATCAATTGATAAATACTTGAATATTTGTTCAATTTCTTTTGTTGTAGCTTGAAATGGTATATTTCGAACAAGAATCCGCGTCCCAGTTTGAGGTGTTATTTTTGTAGTTTTTCTTGATGTTTTTATGTCAGTCCTATACAAAATTTTAATTTTATTTAATCAGTTTTAATTATATAAGAAGGATTACATTTTTTTCAAAATTATATCATAGATTTAAAACATACTGTAAAGTTCTTTCCGATCGTTTTAATTCCAATGTTTTACCATCTAATGTAGTCAATTGTAATTCTTTAAGAGCTTTATCTGTATCCATCTTTAACTTGTATCGTACAAAACCATAACCCATTGATAATTTTTGTCCTGGATTTTTCGGATCTTTTTTCGTTGCAATATTAGCATAATGAACAACACCACATTTTTCAAAATGCTAGAAATAAACAACATAAACATATTAAATTGTATAAATAATTGTTTTGGTTATTACATACGTAACAAATATATAAAATGCTTTAATATACATGTATATTCTATCCATGTACCTTTTTCAATTGTTCTTCAGTAGTAGAAAAATTTAAGTTTTTCACAAATAAAGTGGTATCTGGTTCTGGTTCATCTTCTTCGTCTTCATAATTTTCTTCATTATCTTTGTCTGGATTTGGAGTTTCAGTTTTATTTATTTGTTCTTCTTTTATTTCTTTCTTTACAATTTCTTCAGGATTTGGAGGTTTATTAAATGTATCCTCTGGCGCCCATTCCAAATACAATGGTAAATATTTGAATCTTTTATATGCAAGCTTTTTTAGAGCTTGTTGTGCTTCAGAAGTTTCCGTAAATTCAATTAAAGCTATAATAAAAACATAATGGAGTTAAGTGAAAAAAAAATATAAAATAATATGATTTTAGTTATTTACAACATTTTTAAGCAGTTTAATATAGCTATAAAAATATTAACAAAATTTTCTATATATTTTATAATTTATATATTGTCCAAATGTACACACTAATTGTTTTATGAAAATATAATACCTGTAATTCCAAAAGGCGGCATAACAACTCTGGCAAGTTCTCCAAATTTAACAAATAAGTCACGAATTTCTTCAACTTTTGTTTCTTGGGGTAAATTTTTGGCTAAGATGACAGTTTTTGATCTCTTTGTTGATGGCTTAATAAAGAATATAAATAAGTTAGTTTCATTTTAATCAATAATTAAATTACAAACAATTAATGAATTATTAACGTCTTAATAATTTTAGTTACCTGATTAAATGCATTTAAACTGACTCCGTTTTCTTCTAAAAATTTACGTGTTTTTTCTATCAATTGCGTTTCACCTAATGCTACTCTGACCGCGACACTTGGACCTTCAGAAGTATCTTTTAATACCTGTTTAAATAATATTATTAGTTTTTAATTACCAACTAAGAATATATCAGCTCTCATTTCATAAAATCATACCTCTGTTTTATCTGTGTTATACGCTGAACTTATCGCATCTACAACTGCATTTTGACCCAAGAAAAGAGTATTCCAATTATGTGACGAACCTGCTATTGCTTTTTGCATTAATGCTTTTTTTTCTTTGTGACTTAAACCTTCTGTAAATCGTATAAACAATATTTGAAATGCATAAATTTGAATAAAAATATATAATATAAATTAAAATTAATGCCAATATATAGTATATATATTAATACAACGCAATAATGACGCTTTCTTTTAATTAATAATTGTGTATATAAAATTATAATTTCAAGTACCTTGTTGTAATAGATCAGCTGGGGAAATTTTTGATTTTCCAGGTAATAAATGTAACAATCTACCTTGAAAACTAGTGCCATCTAATGCATTATAAGCTTTTAAAGCATGCTCTGGTAATAGAAATGTTATTGTTCCAAATCCTTTAAATTTTCTTGTTTCTTTGTCAATTGGAAAATTTATCTCCGTTATAGGACCTTTAAATAATTTAAAATTCTCAATATTCTCTTTATAAAAGTACAATTAAATACAAATTTCTTAAAGTTTGAATAATTACCATATTTCTCAAACATATCTCTTATATCATTTTCTGTGGTAGTATAAGATAGATTTCGGAAAAATATACATCCAGATTCTCCTATACTTTCTTCATCTTGTAATGATTCTTCTTGTTTTTTCCATTTTAATTTTTTTGGTAAATCATTATCTTCATTATCCTTAATTTTAGATTTATCATATTTTGATATAAAAATTTGATTTCCATCTGTTAATAATTAATAAAATTACAACATATAAGATATAATAACCACATCAAATATACATTATAATAATTAAAAATATAAACAATAAACATAATTACATAATTACATAAACATAAAAACATAAAAACAAAGGCTATAAACACTGTTTTAATAATTTAATTACATTTTTAAAATAAATATTATTAACAATTTTTTTATATATTTAAATTTTTAAATATTTAATCTTACCAAGAAAACTTTTATGTTTATTTAATGCTTGGTGCATATGTCTTTCAAGTTTAAAACCTACATATGCAATTTTAACTCCCAAATTTCCTGGAACTCGAATGGACTTTGGTTTTAAGGGCTGAAAAAATTTTTTTATATCTTTTTTTTTATGATGTTTTGCTAGACCTCTTAATTTTATTGTAAAAAATGTTTGAGGTCCATGATCTTTTTTTATATTCTTATTATTATTAATAAGTAATTTGTTGTCATCTTTATTGTTAGGATCAGAATTCTTTTTTAGCATTTGCATATACTCCATATCTGATATTGCTGATTTTGCAATATTTATTTCTTCTTTTTCTTCCTTTACATCAGTATCATTAGTTTCATCTTCACTACTTGAGCTATGTGATTTTTTGATATCAGACGATAATAAAATATCATTATTCCAAACATTTTTAAGTTCTCCATGCTTTGTTTTTATTTCCAAAAATTCTTGAAACATAGGATCATCTTTATGCTAAAAATTATTATATATTTTAATTATTAAAATAATGTTGAAATATAGAATATATTTGATAAAAATGACAATTTTTTGTCAATAATACTATTTTTATACATAATTAAGTTAATAATTGTTATTATAATAACATTATATAATAAATTAATTTGATTATGATAAAATATTAAAAATTATACTATAACACTTAAAGAAAAATAGTTTAAAAATAGAATTGTTTAAAAAAAAACAAACAAATTCAAATATACATATATTATTATATAAATATTTGATGTATTATTGACATATAATTTAGTGATAAACTTCTTAATTATATCATATAAATAATTGATAATGAGCATACCTTTTCCAATGCATCTTTTATCTTTTCATTCACTTCATTTTTGTTCTTTTTTTTTGATTTTTTTTCTTTTTTAACAGTTTCACTGATATAATTATTTTCTGCATTATTGAGTACTTTTGATTTGGAAGGTTCACCTAAAAATTAATATAAGTTGACTGTTAGCAATCTTTATTATATTTAATTTTAGAAAATGAAAATATTATATATAATAAATTATTATTTGCATTATACTAATGCAAAAAATTATTATTTATTTATACATTGTAAATGGTAGATTTAATTTGAATTATCTGAAATATTGCTTAAAAAGTATTACAAAATATGAAATATAAAACTTACTCAGGTCAGTAGACAGAGAAACAGAAACTTTCGTTGTATCAATAAATGATTTGTTGAAATATTCAACAGCTGCTTGTGCATCTTTATCGTGTTTATAACCAATAAAACAAAATCGCCGAAATTTCCCTTCTTTGTTATATTTAAGTTTTAAATCAGTAATAACACCCTTTTCACTAAATATTTCTCGTATACGCTCTTCTGAAATCTAATATTTTGCTTAATTTTAAAGTTATTATTTAATTAAGTTAATATTAAGACTTTTTAATTTATTTTGGTTGATTAATATCACTTACATTTTGCGGTAAATCTTTTACGATAATTCGTGACATTTTAGAATATAAAATTATATTTTTAATATAAAGTAATTTACACAACTTGAAACGAGTACTTTACAACTTGATACACGTGAGTTTTTGTTGGTTATGATTATGAAGGCGTTCCAAAATCGACTTGTAATGCGTTTATCTTTGTCTAACTTAAGGTGGTTCTTCAATCGATTTTGACAGATATTGCAGATTTCGTTATATTTTTATTAATTTATTCAATACGTTTATTGTTCGTGTATACGCACATTTTCTCGTTTTTATAGAATTTATTTAAT
>JABFQC010007264.1:0-10185 GCA_022817085.1 Psilanteris sp. ZL-2020
ACGATACGTGTAAAAAGAGAACAAGTTGTAATTTGCACTTTCTTCATTGCGATGCTGCTTAAACGACGCCTGTTTATAAAAAATAAAGTTTGTCTTTAATTATTTCCATTGTCAATTGGGTGATACAAATGAAGTTTAATTTTGACGTTTCGTCAATTGCGACCCAGAATTCCATTAAATGCTCACTTCTATAGATTGAAACGCGATAATCTTTGCAAATCTTTTTGACGGCGACCATTATTCGATTCGGAATTTATATTATTTATTGCTCGATGAAAAGGAATCCCGTTGGTGTATAATTATTTGTCGTAAAAGTTCCGAAGATACAAAACGAGAGATTAGTCATTTAAGCGTACACAGAAGCTTTAACCAGTTGGCTAACATCGCGTGATTCGAACGTATATGCATTCGAAGCTGGGAACGTGTTTTTTTTGTTTATGATTGCGATTTGTACATTTACACTGCTGATATTTAGGATGATAATGTAGTTTATTAAAAACTATATAAACTGAGACTTTTATCGCTGACTTAACTTCGATAGAATAGGTAATTGCATATTTACTTTGCATGCACACGATTCAAATCACGCACGATAACGAAATTATTTTACTTAATATGAGGAAATTTCAAATGCAAAAGTGTAAATTATGATGTATTTTGCATGATAATAGTTATACAACTTTTTAAAATAAAATTAACGCAAAGGAACTTAATCAATAGGGTAGGTACATTGTTTGATGAATTGATTTGATTGGATTCAATTAATTGATTGGATTTAAAATAAGAATAATATTTGTCGAAAAATTTGCGGGTAAATTAAAAAAGATATATATATATATAACGTGGTTTATAAGATATATTTTAAAATACTGACTTTTGATGGTTATGTTGGAAACGGATTCGCATAAAATTGTCCTGAAATTTAATTGATCTTATATATGTCATAGTCGTTCAAAACAAAAGTTATAAAAAGTATATTATATTATAGTAAAATGAAAAATGAAAAACTATAAAGATGTTAATTTATGTAAAAAACATTTTAGGATATTAGTAATTAATTTCTTGAAACAAAAATTCAGAAAATATATATTGTAACAGTTGCCATAAATAATCAAACACCCAGTGCTATTATTTAAAAAAAAACAATTAATTGGTTAAAACACGAACAAATCAAAATAATAAATTAGCGTCATTAATTGAACTGATTCCAACATTCTCGGTACCGGTTTAAATTGCAAAAAGAAAAGAAATATATATATATAGCAACAAATCTAAGTATATATACCCGGCATTTATCATTGCGAAAATCTATGAATAACTCGGACCAAAAGGCAGGATTTGGATGACCAAGAAATAAGACGCCGAGGAGTCCGTGAAAACACTCGTTTTATTAGGAAGCGAATTACATAAAGTAAAAAATATATCGTAATAATATCGGCAAATGAGAATAAATACACAGAGTCAACGCAGCCGTTTCCTGAAACATTATCCCCCGAGCGATGGGTGTTGGTTTCGAAAAAGGTGGGAATAAGCGAATTTGGGGCCAGTTGGTGCAGTAGCGTGTACATTGTACACACTCTTCTACCAAGCAATAAATATATCGATATTCATTTATTTACAAACTTCTCCATTGGTTTTCCTCGTTTTTTTTTCTTGTTTATCAACACATGTAGTACAAATCCACAGTATTATATTTAATTGTACATTGATCAATCATGCAAATGCGGAAGGATCCGGAAACACATCTTTACGAATATTCTTTTATTTTCTTTTCTTATTTTTCGAGTGTTCTTTTTTTTGGGTTCGCCATTCATTTTTTTTTATTTTTCATTTATGTAATAATCGGTTAGTTGTAGTTTAGACGTAGACGGTGTTTAAAGCTAAATATTGACTAGTTTGATTCCTCCGTGTCGAGATTTGGAAAGAAAGGCGTCGCGCAATGTTTCCACCAAAAGGGCACGCATTAATACTCGTTTTCTGCGATCGTCCGACTGAGTTAACGCCACCTCGTGTTCGTTTCCCCGCCCCGTCCCTCGTATTTGTTTCCCCCATTGGTTTCAGAATTCGAATTTTCACGTTATTTTTCGTCAACAGTTTTTTAATTATTTATTCTGAAAAAACTACCTTGTCAGTCCCTCGAAAAATATATACAATTCTCTCGTAGAACGAAACTTTCGGGCGACGGGGAGAACGCGCGTCTGCCCGTCGCCCGAAAAACAAACAAAACTAACGCAAGAACGAAGTTGATAATAGTGATCTAGACAATCATTTTCTGGTTATTAATAATTCTCGATTCAAAGTATCTTCTTTAGCATACAAAATACCACTCTGTCTTTTCTTTTCTTTCTCCTCGCCGCCCTCAATGGTTTTCTCTCTTTTTGTCATCTTCCGCTCTCTTATACTCACCCCACCCTCCACCCCGTCTCTCGTTCCCTCTTACATCAGCGATTCCACGATAAGCGACCAGATATTTTTATATTTATATATAATATATATTTTTAATTTGACATAACCGTAGAGTTAGTTCAAACGTCGACTCCCCCGAAGGAACAAAAAAAATCGAAGCTCTCGTTTGCTCCCGATATCAGCGCCGCCACGCGTTCAGTTCCAGTAATTTGTTCCTTACAATCGTTTAATTGATCTTGAAAATATGTAACGTCGATTCATACTCTCGTAGCGAGCTATAGTGTGCTTAAATCTACCTTTACAGCCTATTTCAGTAAAGTTGTTTTATACGCAAATGCACAAACACCTGTTTGCGAGACTCGATTCGCAGCTTTCGGACGACAGTCAAATTCAATTTTCCCAATTCTTTGCGATACACCCACGCATCATTTATATTACATTGTCAGTACGTTAAAAAATATCTAAGTAATATCGCAAAACGGTTGGTATTAATTCGGCTCGCGGTTTGAGCGCGATTCGCCCGTCAGGAGTTGTGTGAATGTATACATATTAATTACACACGCAAACGCATTTGCGCACGCGCCTGTAGAAACGGACACGGGAATTAAAAAATAAATGCAGATTTATCAAAATCATACAGCGTTTTTTCGCGCGTGCTTTGGCCCGTTGCAATTTTGCACTTTCTGATATCAGCCCGAATCGCGCGCAATCTTCGGCCTTGATATGGGTTCTCGCTGGTTCGATTCCCCCGTAAATTCTCTATTTTTTTCTTTTTTCTTTTTATATTTCTTTCATTTAAGCCCGCGCCAAAATCACGGGTTACGACGGACGCGTGAATCGTGTCTCTGTGGCAGTGTATGTATAATTGCACATAAATATATATATTTGTATATATATATATATTTATATAACCATAATATTTGGCATCTTTGAAATACACAAATAGATTTTGGTATAAAATTCTTTATAATGTAGTCCGCTGCGTCGCGGGTTGCGACGACTTTACATTCTTTTTTTTCTTTTTTTTTCTTTTTTCTTTTTTTGCCTCTTTTCCCTTTCTGTTTCCTCCTCTTGTTTTATTCCTCTTTTCTTTGTCCTCGCGCATTCAAGTGCTTCTAGTTTCCATTCGCGACACACGCGGGTTTCATCAAAATATCGTCCCGCGCGTGACTCGTATTTGCTTAAAATAAGGTTGTTGAAAGAACGCAGATTAGGAGAAAAAAGTAGACAACACTTTCGACGACACCCGTCTAGCAGAGCTTTTCCCACCATTTCAGCTTGTGCGAGGTCACGGCGCCTCTCCTTCGACGACGCTTCTTCGTCGCCGAGGTCGCGGCCGTAGACTTCTTTACGAATCTGAAACGAAAGCGAAATTAATATTAATGCGTTGAGAAATGGAAATATAAAAGATGTACCGAGTTTATATGCAACTTAAAGCCCCGGAATACGCGTACTCCGAGCGAACGGGTTTCTAGCTCCTCATTGCTCATTCATTGACTTATCCATCTCAGAGGAACCGTTTCAATAATTCACCGTTGATCGTTTATCTCTTGTTATAATAATTTCGAATCAATCGTTAAGGGCGCACGCGGAACGAATCGCGATTTTCATCATTAACCGAACATTTACGATGATGAAACGAAGTTCTTGAACTTTGACCCAACTGTCGCGCGTGCACGCAGCATCGTCATAAAAGTGAACGTTGCGTTTTAACAAGCCAATAACATTTCAAGACACCGACGAATAATTAATCCCCCTGTCGCGGGGGCGCAATTCAATTTATTTATTTTCATTTGCGTTTCTAAATTACAAAATAGAAATCACATTCTACTTTATTATCGCCATTATAACGCGAACGTGAAATTAACGAACCATAATGTACTCTTCGCAATTCGACGAAATTATATGGATCATTGCGCAAAATTATATGGATTATTCGGTAAAGGTGGTTATTCCGCATGTCATAATTTTGTTGATATTCGCTCGGTTAAGTGATCCAATGCACATAATCATAGAAAAGCATATTCAGACTTTCATGCCCAATCACGAAAATCAATGGGAAGCATATATCGCGCGGATTAGCAGGAACTGGACACTTGGTAATCAGATTGTTTGAACAGGACATTTGGATAAATTATTCGGCGAAGGTGGTTTATCGGTAATCTCGTAACTTCCGTCGCAAAGGATTACCGGTGGACCTTAAGCGCGAGTATTTTAAATAGCATTGTAACGTTTTGTAAATAATGCACCCGCGGCTAAACTGTTGGACACGGCGCTTGTCCTGAAATTTTGATAAATTTGCTCTCCGCGAAACGTGCTTTCTATTGAATTCGGGTCTGCAAAATCGCAGCCGCAAAATTGCACCAAGATGTGGTCTTTGGAAAATAAATTTAGATTCGGGGTTTATTGACCGACGACGAAGCCGCTGACAATGGGTTGCGCTAAGAGTACTAATTTGTGCGTATCCTCCGAGTCTATTGTATATTAGTGGCATATTGTACATTTAATGTATTTACGGCTGCGAGTATACACACGCGTATTGATAACACGTAGACGACGCATAAATAATTCTCTCAGAGAGATTATTTTGTAAATTCCGCCGTGTAATATTACGTCGTGCGGAGTGTGAAGAAATGCATTATAAATTAGACCTTCTTGCACGGTGTGCATTTTCATAAATAAATGCGCGATTCAATTTGGAATTCTTTTTAAATGCAGCTCTTGTATGAACGAATTACATCTACTTACGACTGCATCTTCTATTGAAAGCAAACAAAAACCGTTTAGTTTCTATAACAGGCTGTATTTCATGCTGCGATCGTGAATTATTTAGTTACGCGAATATACATTTTCGAGCTTTTATAATGTCGTTAAGCACACGACGGTTCCATGTGTCGCATGATCGCATGTATCAACTGCAAATATTCCTATTTCAAACAAACATAAAAAATGTATATACATTGATATTCTTTCGCGATCGTACCTAGTTTTCATATTTCTTTTGATCCGTTGGAATTCGCCTGCATTGATCATATTTTTAGCGCAACAAATATTTAAAACAACGAATTATTTCGAACCGCAATCCGAGGGTAATCAAATAAAGCACTTTTTAGCCAGAGTCTGTTTCATTTATCTTTATGTTCTACCGCAATTAATAAAATCAATGCAAAAAAGCGATTCAATACAAACGCTTGGCCCAGATTTGTTAATTATTTCAGTTGAACGAGTAAACTCAACAATTACCTGACATTATAAGGATCCTCGGCTAATTCCGGATAAATTTGCACATCATGCACGTACTCGGCATCATAATTGGATGCCTGACCTTTTTTCAAAATTTCATCCTGCTCAGACGCCATCCAATCAACGACCGTAGGCGCGTTGGCTTTTAGCGCCTCACGTTCCCGATGCCAGGCTTTGCGGAGCGCGCTTGCTTTAGCGTGATGTAAAAGACGTTGCTTCTCCTTTTCCGCGCTGGTGCCGTAGCGCAGATTGATCACGTAACTCGATCCGTGCATTTTCACGTCCATCACGTTGCCGCTGCTGCCACTCACGTTTGAACTCTCGTGGAACGTGGTGTTGACGTGCCCACCAAGACGCTTGATTTGATTATGGTCATCCGCCACCTTCCAACTTTCCTCCTTCACAAAATAAAACGCATCTTGTTGCGCACTGTGAATGACGAATGTGAACGGTAGGAAGTGGGATTCGTTAAACACGCTGGTGAACACGTCTCGGTAAATAGGATCTGCCGCGGGAACGCTCGAGACCACCGCCTGTCCGTTAGACAGCCTGGACACAAGGATCCCTAGCGAAACAGAATTTACGATTGCGTATAAGTTATCTTTGCGTTTGCGGATGGATTGTTCGAAATTGACATTGACGGATGATTAGGAAAAGAGTTACCTTTGCCGAACGTCGGTTCGGAAGCGGCGCCGAGTCGGTTCGGAACCATCAGTTCATTGGTTGTGTCCTTTTTGAGAGCCGACCTCGGAGGGGCTGATAACGCTGCCGCGTCGCTCGAATGCCGTTGGGCCACATGCGCCAGGAATCCAGACTGGATGCCCAAGTTGGTTATTCGCCTGCGTCGACCAAGGATCGACGTTACGGGTTTCAGTGAAGGCGGAATTAAACTGTCAGGTAATTCGTTCGGGAACAGCTGAGGTGCCATACTCTTCAAATCGTATCCCAGTAAAGACAGCCAGCCAATGTAATCTGCGAAATAATCCGTTAAATAATGCAAGTTAAGCCGCGTCAATCAAGTGAATAAACAATGCAATGAAGTATTGATCCCTACCGGTCGGGTGCTTCTTTCTTTCCCTATTCCTGACGTCGATTGGATCGTTTCCATTGAATCGATATAAATGTAGATGAGTCGGCGTTAAAGCACGGTCTAACACGTTCTCCCAGAGAGGAGTCATCCACTGTCCAATCAAAGGATCGTATACTTTCCCGTTAGACATGTGTACCAAAGATGTAACCTATTCAAGAATAAATCCGAGTTATATACCGGGACCGTGAGTAACATCGCAATTACGAAATTCGATTAAACCTTACTTGATCTAATAATCCTCCGCAAAAGTCAATTGGCAAATATAAGTAAGGATTCGAGTCGTAAACTATGTGCCCGTAAGGTGACCTCATAATTTCTCGGATTCCTTCTCCGTATTGATTGAAAATCATTACTGGTGTACCGCACTGATCAGTTGCGATATAATATTTATGACGGTAAACCTGGGCGAATATTAAGTGGCCTCTATCATCGTAAACCAACGACATTAATTTTCCATCGCGTGGATTGTAAATGTGACTAACTTCCCGCGGACGTTTCTGGTTTGTGTAGAAAAATTGCGTCACGTTGCCGTAATTGTCTTTACGAGTGGATAAACGGTCCAGATGATCATAATAGTATCTAAATAGAAAAACACGCGCAAATATTACATCAGTTATTATGTGCTGCAATTTAATTCGAATGTAATATTCGTAAAATCAATACTTGTGACGCAGTATTACCTGACGTCAAATCTTCCGCGCTTAGAAGCTCTCACTAATAAGCCTTTTGCGTTATAACTAAATCGTTCCTCTCGAGCGTTTTGGATCACCAATCCTCTATTGTCGTATTTGTAGCTACCTTCTCCAAATTTGATGATACGATCCATGGAATTGTATTCCATGGGAATGGTGTTTCCTCGGTACGTCAGAGATAGCATATTTCCGTTTGCATCGTACGTAAATCCCCAGGGTTCTTGGGCTTCGACCCCTTTCAACTGACCGTCTGAATCCCAGGTGAAGTTCTTTGTGTTTGTGTATGTGTTTACACCGACGTTGCGTGTGTACGTCCGTGTTTGATTAATTCGGCCTTGGGTATCGTGGGTAAATTCCATTCGGAACACTTCCATACGGTGCATCGTTACTGTTACCTGCACGGGAAAGAAGATTAATGTTAATACGGGGTTTATGTATTTCAGTCATTTGGATAATTAACACGAAAAGCAAAATTAGACGGAAATCAAATTGGTACGTACTTGTGTTTCCAAAAATTGCATATCAATAATGCGTGAGAATATTGCTGTGCCATCATAAACAATAGTTTCATTAGGCTTTTGTCGGGAAATTTTGAACTGGCCAATCTGTTCTGGAGTACCAGTTCGCGGACTGTATGCCAGAATATGAGGAGGTAGAGTCTGACCACCAATTCTGCCCTGAATCGCTACCAGACGGAAATTTGAATCATATTCAAAAGTAAATTTGGCATTGCTTAATCCAGCCTTCGCTCCAAAATCAATGCGTTCTTCAACCAAAAGTCCTGCATTGTATTGATAATCCCATCTGTATTCCATCTCTGTTCGTTCTGAGTGAATAACTTCGGCTGGTAAACCAGTCTCTGTGTATTTCATTTCGCTTTTGCCATCTCCGTGGACAACTTCGGCAAGCTGGCCTGTTGTGTGATATCTAAACAGAATATATGAGTATTAGCAAGTTCATATTTCAATTTCTTAACCTGGAAAGTATTTTTCAACAAGGTACCTATAAACGATTCTAGCACCATCTCCCGGGAATACTGTTTGTAATAGTTTTCCATCATGACTATAATGTTGTAAATATGATTTAGATGTTCCTGGCGGAGTATAAGTGACACGAAGAAAACCTATTGATGACTGGCAAGAGAAACTGTGCATTGTCCCAGAAGGCAGAACTATATGACGCAGTCCACCATCTTCATCATATTGAAGAGTAAAATATCTATCACTGGCTAATGTTATTTTTGATAAAACATTAAAGTCATTGTACGTAAAACGCCTGAAAATTCAAACAGTGGTTTATTAATCCTATTACTTTTAAGAATGCACTTATGATACAAGCATGTCATTAATAATTTATTACAATTACATTTGAATAGTTTTTCATACAAACCTCGTTCCATCTAACTCATTACTGATTTCCGACAATCTACTACGCCTATCATAAGCATAAGTTTCGCCTGCCGGACCCCACTGCCAACTCCTTACCCGGTTAAATTTATCATAAGAAAGTGTTAAATTGTGTCCATGGATTTGAGGATACCACGAAAGTGGTAATCCTGCTTGATCGAAAGTAATCGTCAATAAGGGTGTGCGTGTTTTGTCGTAAAATGTCTCACGACTGAGTGCTTGTTCAAATTCAATGCCTAACACGCGACTGTCATTCACCCAAATCTCTCGATTCAATGTTTGCTGTAAATGGCTCACGTCACCAACCAAATTGTAAATAGTGCTCATTACATTTGTGTATTCTCCCAAGGTCATCGATTGCGAGCTCCACATGGGTAACATTTCAGCTTCTACGGGTAACGCAGCTTCCAACAATGGGTGTTTTGCTGTCGCTGCGCTGACTAATCGACCACCACCAGGTAGAGATACCTCGCAAGTAGCATTATCATAGGAAGCGACCTGCTTTTTACTCGAAGAACCTAATTTTTCAATAGATGAAGAGAATATCAATAAAATTGTCAATGGTTTTATGAAATATAATTATTTTCAAAATAACAATTACAAATATAAATTTCAAATTTCAATATGGTATCGTTCTAAATTACCGTTTGTGATAGTCAGCATTTTTGATCTATCGTTCTTCATTACAAACTTAATGACTCGCTGATCGTCGCCAACTTTCAGTCCCTGAACAGGAGCCTTCACTTTCACAATTAAGCTTTCTTGTTCGTGCAAATCAGAATTCAGCTTCAGTCTTTCGCCAGTCGGTAGGATCACATCAATCACACGACCGTAATTATCATAATGGTAGACGTAAGTCTCCCGAGCCTGTGGCAATGAGTAAACAAATAGAATCCAGCGGACATATACACCTATATAGGTGCTTACATAAGAAGTTCCTAACTCATAACGTGTTAACTTACCCCTGATCTGCTGGTCAAAAGACCCGTTTCGCTGTCATAATTTAATGTTATTTCCTCGCGACCCTTCTCAGTTAGCTTCTCTAAGAAACCAACTCCGGAGATCTTCAGTTCCGTCTTGTAATCCTGCGTGTTTTCAATGGAACTGACAGCACTGCTATAGTCCCTCAGGAACTGAATCTTGTTCCCGGCGCTGTCGGTGACGGTGGACAGTCGTCCGAAGCTAGTGTTTTTGCTGTATAAAAACGCGTATCGCGTTTTTCCCGAGGTCAAATCTTTGGTAGCGACGTGTTGGCCATACCGATTGAACACATAAACTTCATTAGACGGAGGATAAGGTATGTGGAATTCGCCGCTTTCATCGTGATTTGGTAGGTAAGGCTCTAAGG
>JABFQC010007265.1:0-10185 GCA_022817085.1 Psilanteris sp. ZL-2020
ATACATTTATTAACAACGTGTAATAAAAAAAATTCATCATCTTTACATCGAAAAGTTTGGGTTCGAAAGGGTTAATAATTAATTCAATGAATTAATTCAATGAAAAAAAAAAATCGAATTATTATTTTTTTATTATTTTTTTTATTTTAATATGTATATAATTGCGTTTAAATATTTTATGTTTTATTATAATAAATATCCACATGGTAATTAACGAACCTGTTGAACTTTGACCAACCGGGTATCTGCCAGTTAAACCTTTTGAGTAAGTCTGCTGCGTAGGACCTTCTTCACGACTAGGATATCCAGTGAAAGGTTTATTACCAGATCTTCCACCGGTGTATTCATCTTGTTTCAGGCCATTATTCGATGTTTTTGGTCCTGTGTCTGGTCTTTGATCACTTCCAAGAAAACCATTATTTGACTTACTACTAGGATATTCTACGGATGAACTTTGGATACTTGAAATTCCCGGCGTACGCGATATATCAGGTAAATTACTAGAAAATGGAACAGATGGTCTACCGCTTTGATAACCGTCGGAAAATCTTTGGTCACCTATATCCTTGCTTGGCTTATTTGATTTTTGTAATTCATCACTTGGAAACGGAATAGATGGTTTAATCCTTGGATAACCTCTATCACTCGGGAATTGATTTCCTGTTGGGTATCCTCTATTAGTTGATTCTTGATTGCCAATAGGAGAACTTCTATCTGATCCTCCTAATTGACCAGAAGATCCTGTGCTTCTTGATCCACCAAGGGTACTTGGTTTTTTTGCAGATGATTCCCTCAGGCCGTTTGGATCCGTCGGACTGATTGAATTACTAAATCCATTTGGATAACCTACTTGAGTCTTTCCAGAAGATCCTTGATCTTGACCTGATGGACTGCCTGGGATCAGTGGATTATTTGGACGAGGATAATTATAACCATCTTGTGCCTGCACACGAATCAAAAAATTTAAAGTATTAATTTTCATTTATAACTATATTTATGAACATATACATAAATTTTAGGTTGATTAATTTGATCTATAAACAATTAAAATAAAATGGACCATATAAAAATAAAAAATCTTAAATATCGTAGTATATAACAAAATATAATACTTTCTGTTAAATTAATAAATTAATTTTAATAAATTCTAATAAATTAATCGTTGCAATAATGAATATTTTTTATGAACCGTCTATAAATACAATTTAGTGCAATTTAATTTTAAAGTATAGTAAATTTGTATTTTATAAAAATTTAATATTTATGCATTTTGAATATACAATTTGTCATATACATCATTATATGAAGAATCTTGTCTTGTGAAGAATCTTGTATTCATTGACATGAATATTTAGTTTAGTCCGAAATATGAATTTATTTAAAATTCTAATATATTTCATTAGTTAATTTCTTATTGTTGCTATTATTATACTACAGGTAGAATTTATAGCTTCTACGTAACGGGTTTATGTATAGCCAGATGAGCGGAAAGGAAGTAGCATTCTATATATAGAAAACGACAGGGAGCATCCTAATTGGACAAATACGAGAGACGTTGGCGTAATGACTGATGGGACGGCATCTCCTCGCCAGTGTCACCAAGCATTGTATTATAGTACAACGATTTATATAGATATACTATTAACAAAAAAAACAGCAATAAAAAACTTGGTCACGGTGCTCCTCGCCCGTTCTCAGTGGAAAAATATCTAAACTGGCCCGAAAAACTTCCATAAAGCGGATCTTTTTCAAAGTTTGATAATTTTGTATATGCTGATTGTACAGCTGTCTGTGTTCAAATATCAAAGGACTCCAGCGTAGACTTAAACAGATAATTTGATGATCGCAGGCCTGATTGGATTGCATGGGATTAGTCTTGTTAAGAGAGAATTGATTCTTCTCATGTGGAAGCAGATGCCTACGTTTTGAGGTGAGAGATAATCTGAGGTGATATTCATTACCTCGTTGCTAGAGCAAAAGCCGATTTTACAAACTATTAATAAAAGGTATAAGAGACGTAATATAAGCTTACAAAAATGCATGTAAGTCTTCAGTGTAGATTGGGGAGATTTAAGAATACCATTGGAGTCACAGAACTCGTGTAGTGTTTATGAAGATTTTTCCACATGTCTCATAAAAAAAATATGTCTTTAAAAATAACAGGGAAGGGATAGAAACTTGTATAAAATTCACCAAAATTATTTTAAAGTCAAAGATTAAAACACTAAACATTTAAATATTTTCTGCCATATCAATAAAAGTAAACGAAATTCAAGAATATTTAAAAATCTAGTTTCCGAGCTTCCGACGAAAGCCGCGTTAGGTTTTTGATACCGAAAGCATTTCGAAATTGATACGGTATATTCGCCATGCAGTTTTCTTAATTTTGTCAAAAATTCATGTTATTTTCTATAAACCCTTACGAAAAATTACTATAGGAATTGTAATGTTACTACAAAAAATGTGTAGTAACATTAAAAAATTCTAAAGTTGTAACCTAATCAACTCCGTATTTATAGTGATTGCAGAAGGTTTAAAGTCACTTTAAAGATGTTTAAAGTTTCAATATTTGCCTGACCACAGAGTTTGGAGTGACTGCAAAAATTCGAATATTACTTGCATTCTATATAGTTATTTGAACTGATGCAACTACAAAGTTTATGGTTAATATACAAAACATATAGTAACTTCATATATAAGTAATGTAACTATAGGAATATTTTATACAGCGTTCCCAACTTTGAGTGACTTTGGGTAAACATTTTTTCCATACAGCAGTTGCGGGTTGCGACCAATACAGAAACAATGTGTATAAGAAAGACACGTTTTCCACATTGTGTGGAAATGTCCACACATTTCTTTATTTTAAACAATTTAATTAATCTGTTAGCCTAGATACATTTTACATTATAAAAATTAATGTATTATTTTTATTTTATTTAAAAGTAAGCCTTGTAGTATATACCATAGTTACCTGTATACACATATGTATTGTTACTAGACTTTGTTTGTATTTCTCTGTATAATTTTACTACAGGTCTTCTAGTAACTATAGTTGTTATAGTTATACTACGTTTTCTGTAGTAACAATACTTGATACAGTTACTATACAGTATATAGTAACTAGTGCTCTATAGTGCCCAAATAACCACAAAATTAATATGTAGTTCATTCCGTAGTTACTACAGATAATTTTGTGACGTTACCATAGGATTTTTCTGTAGTTTTTATAGTATTTTTCCGTAAGGGAAGTCAGACAAAGTATTCCGAAATGTCCTTTTGTTAGGTCGCTTCCGCAACCCTTGATAACTATTTTAAACTATTAATTAATTATATTTACAAAACATTTATATTTACAAAAAAGTCAAATTAAATCATAATGAACCTTACGTTCTTATTTGATAAAATTTGGAAATATCATTATATATACACTCAGAAAAATTAAACGTAGAAAATTACTGTTTATAATACTAATTGCGAGACATTAATGTAAAACCCTAAAAATTACTGTTTTTCCTTGTAAAAATACTGTTTTTCATACCAAATTTTTCTTCTATTTTTTAGTATAATGCTATTATAACCAGTAATGTTTAGGATTTTGTTTTAATGTCACCAAATTAGTGTTATAAACAGCACTTTTCTAAGTTTAATTTTTCTGAGTGTATGTATTATATATTTACATAAATAGTGTACATAATACAAATGAATAACTAAAATTAGTATTGAAAATCAATATTATAAATTATAAATGTCATTTATAAAGAATTTTGTCAATATGCGTATTTTATTATTAATAATAATATAGTATTTTAATTTTGTTTAAATATATTTATATTTAAGCTATATATAAAAATTATATACTATATATATACATTTATATTTTAAATATAGTATTTTAATTATTAGCTATAATGTTAAAGACCACAAAAATAAAATAATATACTGAAATATGAATACAACATACAACAGTTAAAATATATATTAATTGAAGTTTTTTTAAATAATTTTAATGGATAATATAATTTTTAAGAAGAAATAATTTTTTTTGTTTTTTGTTTTTAAAGAAAGAAATGTCTATATAAGAGAAAGTAAATATTGAATTTGATTTTAATGATAACAAAAATAATACTTACCCAAGATTTGTGGGTGATAACCAGCAAGGCTAAAACAGAGAAGATTAATTTAGTGTGAACTTTTTGACAAGAAATTGTTCAACATTGTGTCATTGGTCATTGCAAAACTGCAATGTAGATATGTAATCTCTTTAATTCTATACGTATGTATTCGGACGTGCCTAACTTAATTTCGCGAAAGCGAAATACACAATTTTCTAACCGCCTCGTCTCATGTGTGTGAGAAACCTCGTCTTACGCGCTTTGTAAGAGTCAACAATGCTCCTAATTAATCAACGGGAAGTTATGTCAGTAATTTTTCAAACTATTTCACTATGGCACACAATTCACACGTACATTTATCCAAGACTATTTAACTAGTAGTTCTAGAGTATTTATAAATTCTTCACTTATAATGGTGTTTTAAACATAAAAGTGTTAAATCTTATCCTTTATTGTCATTGAATATACCATATATATTATTTCGCTACAAATTTATCTCCAATGTATTAAAAGAATATTATAATATCATAACTAGTATATTATATTTATAATTATTTAAATTATTATTAATAAAGAATAAGTTGTACATGTGTAATATTTTCAATCATATTATACATGATAATTTATAATTATGACTCAATTATATGTAAAATATATACTAATTAAAAATATTGAACATAAATAATTTTATTGACTTTTAATAACTATTTAATGTATATAATATATTAATTTATAAAATTATTTTATTAAGTTATTTAATAACTAAAGCTTACACGGAGAATAATATAATTGGGATTTTACTATAAAATATACGAAACTGACCCTCAACGAAACAAACTTCAAATTTGTCTAATAAATTATGGTAAAATAGTGGCATAAACATAGTATTTTCTTTCTTATTTATGCTATATTTTTACTATAATTTTTTAGATAATTTGGAAGATTGTTTCATCCAGGGTCAGATTCGTTTATTTTAAAGTAAAATTCCAATTATATTTTTCTCCGTATAATAATTAGAATATGCTAAAGGTTAAAACTATATTATCTGAATGTAAATTTTGATTTTTAAATTCAGGCTGAACAATGCAAAATATAATATTTGTTTAGTAATTTCATCCATTTTATTTTTGGTTTGTTAGTAATAAAGCAAATTTTATTTTTATGTATTGACGTATACGTTAGCTCATTCTTATTTACTCTTTTTTTATACAATCTAAAAAATGTATACAAATGTAAAAAATGTAGTTGGCTGCAAAATTAAACATATTCATTCAAAAAGGATATATTTGGCTACAATTTTTAAACAATCGACTCATTAGTATCATGCAAATAATGTAAATACTTCAACTCGAGATAAGATGGAAATATTATCCGGGAAAACATGGAGCGATCAAGTCACTTGACAGTGACAACAAAATCGCGAGGGACCAGGTGACGGCCTAAAACTTCAGAGCGCCTGAACAACAAATTTACTGAAGAGTAAAGGTATGGCTCGGAAATGACAATTGACAGTGTTTTAATGTATACAAAAAATATTCAAAGTAATTCAACACTTTTTTTCATAGAAACAAATAATTTTAATCAATATTCGCTACAATTAGTATGCAAATTTAATGCCACTGTTCAAAATTACATTTTGTATAGAGATAATTAATTCATTTTTAATATATAATATATTATATATCCAATTTTCATATCTTGCAAAAGAATTAAGTGTTTAGTTTGCAAGTAATTTTTCTTCGAAGATGTCATGGATACAATGAGAACAAGTATCACTGTAAAAGAGTGAACGTTTGTGTGATTTGGTACACTGTTTAAGTCTTACGTAATTAGCGTCAAAAATTATAAATATTATTTTTCCATATCTAAAATATCATTAAAATATTGTTTTCTTTTACTCTCAACGTCTATCTTGGAGTTTATTTAATTTTTATTTTTGTTTAATGCGAACAAAAATTTAAAAACGTATACTATAGCAATCGTAATTAAATTGAAGAAAATCAGAAATGTTTTATTTGCGTGTGAATAATTCACTGTTTAAAGCACAAAGTTACTCATACACTGGGAAAAGATTATAATAAAAGTTACTACACAGAGAAAAAAAAAAGTATTAAAAATTACTCATCAAAATCGCAAATGTGTAACAGTGATGATCATAAAAAATACATAAAATATCGGCAATTTTTTACAAAAATACACTTGATTTTTACTAATTGTATATGTATTATTTAAAAATTGTATTTGATATTTTATGAGTAATTTTTAATACATATTTTCTTACCGTGTATTTATATAATATTTTGAGTATAATCCGAGTCGAAATTTAACATTATTTTGACCCTAAAAATTTAGCTTCAAAATCGTTAAAGGTAAATGGTAATGTAGACTCTAATTTAAACCTCGAAACATTTGAAATTTCCCGATTGGGTTAAAGAGATTGAAAATACAATTTTAACCCTCCTTTCAAAGTTTCCAGCCTCCATTATTTTATTTGTTATGAATTTATTTTATTAAGAATATTAATTAATTCAAAGATACTATTAGTTTAAACTTTTAACAGTAGAAATTTACATATTTTAAAAGAAGTACAATGTTTTATTATTCAAAATTATATTTTTTTCTATTTTTAAATATTATATTTATTTTGAATCCATTTGTCCCTAAACGGGAAATTTTAGACGTTTTGAAGTGTAAATTAGAGTATGAATTTCGACTCGGGAATTGTGCAAATATAGTTAATTTTATCATATAAAATAGTCGATAATCGTAATATATTCATTAATTTATTATATTTGCACAATTATCCTCAAATTATTATATAAATAGTAAGTTTTATTATATTTGTTTTTTCATTGTACTTTGGTCACTAGTAGTATAGTATAATATATATAGTATAGTATACTATACTATACTTGGATTAACTATAGTTTCAACAAGTGAATACAAAAACTACACGTATATTATATAGTTTAATGATGGTCCCACACGGATGTTCGGAACAATATGTTTTTATATTTACTTTGTTACATTGTAGTTTTTATTTTATCGTATCCAAAGTATAACTACTTAAAGTTTTAAATACTAAATCAATAAAGTAATTAAAAGATTTCGGTCTTTTTTAAACTCATTTACAATTGTGATTTTTATTGATCAATCATTACCTCTAGTCGGATACTATTCAAATTTTAATAATCACTAATTACATTTTCAAATTGTAACAAATCTTTATATTATTAATATATATAGACATAACACTATTTGTTATGATGTTGCCTTTTAGTAAATTTGTATTTACATAATTTCAAAAATTGATAAAAATTTAATGTTGATATTAAACAATTAATCAAGACCTATTAATAATATAAATTATTTATTCCAATTATATATTCCAAATGCTAATTAAGATCCAATTTATAAAAATGCAATCACTGAAAAGATATCATAATTGTAAAATTCCATTATTATACGATTATAAAATTTAATAAAAAAATAATAATTTTAAATTATTTAATAATTATTTGTAAGGAAACATCGTATATTAATTATTATTATATAATAATAAATAAATGCTATTTACAAAATAATATATTTAAACGAGTCCAATTTAAATAAATGTAAAATATCCATAAATATATTTTACGTTTAAATAATAAATTATCAAAACTTGTAACTATTTGCCTGGTATTCAATTCATGTCTATATGTATATAATTGTATGGGATATAATTCGAACATAATCGGCCTAAATTACATATTATATAATCGGTTTGAAAATAAAATATATTTATTACTTTATAATTATAATTATACTTAATAGTTTTTAAATTTGTTAAGGATTAAATTTACCATTATCTTATTTTATAAACGCAAATAGATATTATTATATGCGATGTTATATATATTAATTGATTCAAATTCCATAATAATTGATTAATTATATTGAACCGTATTCAGTCAGTACGTACACAAATCCAAAAAAAAAACGTCATTACGCCACGCGTTACTGAATACACTTGACCTTTATTTCATCCGCGGATGGTCTCAACTTCAAACAAATCCTATATAAAACGTAAAAGTTTGTGAACAATGCCACTATACAGACGCTGCAGGACTTATCTTCAATTTATTTTAATTAGAAAGGAAGTTACGAAAAAATTGTAATCTCTGCGAGAAGTACCTGTCGAAATTTCGACGCCTCACAACATATCGTCCACGCAAGCAGTTCATTTTTTTCACATTTTACAACCTACTCAATCAAATTAAGTCATCTGCATTGTTTTAGCGTATAAGCTATGGTCTTTAAATCTTCTAATCTGAATATACGTTCAACATATATTGACTGTAATTGATACACCTTTAATATAACTTACTAAATCATTAAGTAAATAAACAAGAAAATTTAACAAAATCGAATAAATTATTCGATACTAAATTTTAAATTTAAATTTTATTTAACACAATTTTAATAAACTACAACCAGTTAATTATAAATTATTTAACTAGTAATAATATAAAATATTTAAATAAGAATTAACTAATTATAATCCAAATTTGTCAATATTCATTATTGATAGGTTTGATAACAAAATTATTTTATTATATATATAAAGAACTTTAAATTATGTTATACACATAAAACAACTTACTAATACATTATTGAAAATACACTGTAAAAAGAAGTGTTTCGTAGAAAACATGTTTGAAGCTTTTTGAAACACTTATAAGCGTTATTCTTTAAAAACGTTTAAAACGTTCTATTTGGATGTATACAAACATTAGTATTAAAGAACACTTTAATAAATAGGAACGTTTGAAAACACATTCAGAACACTTGTTTTTACAGTGTACTGATGCAAATAAAAAAACCAATCAATAAAATTAAATGATTATTGTTTGTTTGATTTAATATGTACTTAAATTTTTAAATAATATAATTAAAATTCAAATTTATAGGGTGTGCCTGATCTATGATTTTTAATTATATATCCATACACAAAAATAGTAGACTTGGCATTATAATATAATCTGTATGACAAAACATATAATCTTTAATGACAAAAACATAATATCCTCCTTCCTAAATAAATAAATAATTAACGTACGCATTTCGATTGTGGCAATGTCGACAATCAGAGCGGACAGCGGATATTTACCACCAACATTAAGGCACTTACTTTCCATTGTTCGAAAAGAGGAACCGCAGAGCCTTTGTCTCGAGCAAAAACATGTTGCCGTTACGAAGTTTAGAACGATGAATTGATAGTGATTGCTGTTAACTCGATTCTCTTTACGGCTCATCTTAGTTGAATGATGAAAGATAAATTACGTTTGTAACTTTAAAAATGCCTCATCAAAAAAAGTCACACAAGTGTTAAGGCACGATTTTAGAACTATATAAACTATCTGGTTGAGAAACAATCCGAATATTATAACAATATTATCATATTTATTACTAATAAATAAAGAAAGTCTACATACATGTTTGTAATTATTATGAATAATTGAAGAAACGCTATTATTTAAGAATAAATTAAGAAGTAATTTTGTTTTCATTACGACTTGATTTCATTTATTTTATACTCTTATTTTGTCTAAAATGAAAAATTTTATAAACTTTAATATCATCCCATTAACGCAACTATAATACCGTTATTTGCAAATATAGTTTGAATTCGAATTTGGAATATAATTCAATTGTGTACCAAAATATTTGAATCCTTAATTATTTGAACCAGTATATCTTAATACAGTCAATGTACAGAATGATATTAATATATTTATATTAATTATTTTTTTTATTTTTATGATAAATAATGTGTTGCAATTTGTATTAATTTTTGATGCATACAGCAATATCCACTTTTAATTGTTTTTATTTATTTATTTTTAATGGAGTTTTATTAATTTTTAATAATTAGAAATAATAAAATTTTTTGATCAACGATATTAACAATTAATTAATTGGCAATAAAAAAATTCAATATATTTAATTATCTTACCTATCCAAAACAAACACAATTTCATGTTTGTTAGAACTGCCTTCCTTAATGTTATATATCTAAAACCAGAAT
>JABFQC010007266.1:0-10184 GCA_022817085.1 Psilanteris sp. ZL-2020
CATCAACTCCTCTCAACGGTATGCACTGAAAATTAAAAAAATTGCCCCCAGCGCTCGCGCGTTCTCCATCCCATTCTTCCGACTCGTCCAAGATGAGAGCCGAAAGCCCCGGTGCCCTTATCTTCATAATTTTCCATTTTATTTCCATAAAACGTCCTTGTCCGATAA
Source organism: Psilanteris sp. ZL-2020 (assembly GCA_022817085.1). Lineage (NCBI taxonomy): Eukaryota > Metazoa > Arthropoda > Insecta > Hymenoptera > Scelionidae > Psilanteris > Psilanteris sp. ZL-2020. The sequence goes on from JABFQC010007266.1 coordinate 169, forward strand.
AACAAATCATTCCCAAGTTCAACTTCGGTATCTAATTGCTATTGGCACAATTTACGATCCAGGGCAGCACAATAGAATAGAATTTTTCGTAAAAAAACAGCTGGGGGTTGAATCCTTTCTTCTGATTTTTCTTTGTTCGCATTTTTTTTTTCTCCAATTGAAGCGGAAAAGCGTTAGTTTTAAGTGAATCAAAGAATCACTGTAAAATAATACGTGGGATTAATTTTGTTACGTTTGAAGGGAGACGTGAAATCATTTTGATCCTGATGTATATTTAATAATTATAATATAACGAATGAAATAAGGTCAACGTTGTTCGTAGACTCAGGACCACAGTGACGTTACAAAGGTCATTGGTTTAATCAAGTCTATAAATTATATATCAGAACACATGATGTGATAAAATATTGATTATACGTCGATCGAAATTAGATACCAATGGAATCAGTATATGATTAAATTTACGTAAATGTTATTATTTATGTATTCGGGTGATTGCGGCTAAGCAATGTCGGTATTCGTTTTAAATATATGAATTTATATTACTTCGTAATGATTTTATTGAAAAAAATAATTGAATGCATTTTAATATAAAATTTAAAAATAAAATCGGTTATCTATCATCTTGCAGCATATATGGATTCGACGTTAAATTTTGCATATATAATTGCAATGTTATTATTAAAGTAATGAGTTATATTATGTTGCAATTCGAAAACATTGATTTCTGTTAAATATTCATATTTTAAAATTATTTGTCTTATTTAAAAATATTTGTATTACCGTGTTAGTATAATTTATTTGCATGCAATTTAAATATTCATTCGACATAATGCAATGTTTATTATTTATATAATTTATATAATTACTAAGCAAGTTCAGAATTAAATATTTATTAACAAAACTCATGGACTATTAATAAATATGACGTGGTAAAGTAAAATTAATTTAATGTTGTATGAATTCTGTGTTGAGTGAATTCAATAGTCATATGCGTATATTTTATTACTGCATGATTTTGATTGGATATTTAATGTTATCCTATAAAACAATTTATTATAAAAAATGATCGATATATAGTGTAGCTTAGTATAAGTTTTGAGTAGAATAAATTTTAAATATAATTTTAGATAATACAATATTGCTATTATAGATACTTATCTTATATTTAAATTTATATATATTGTATAATTCACTCGACTACATATAAATTACACTTTATTCTATAAATATTATATATTTTAAGAGTTAGTAACATGGATAGCATATAATTGTATTTTATTAAGTAACAGAGGTAAAATTGAAAAAAAAGTAATATCTGTTTATATAAAATTAGAAAATTAAACAGAACAGAATATAATATATATATTATTTTACTTCTGTCTTACTATTTGAAATACAACATTTTTTAAAACATTATGTCATATTAATTATATCCTAAATTAGACATAATTTTATTATAATGATTACACAAATTCGTAATCGATATACATATATGAAGCAAACTACATACAAATAAGATTTTTTGATTTTCATAGTTATGTCTACATCAAAAATAAAAACTGTATTATAATATTAGTATTGTATATATTTTATATATATACAAGGAAAATTAATATGATATTCTTAATAATAATATGTTCCTTATTAATATGAAAAATTGTTTTATATTTAAAAGCTGTAAGTTGAATATAAATTTGTCATAAATGAACAATACTTATCGTTAAATGATCGTAATAATTATTATGCATTATAATATCTACAGTCAGTATTCACTGAAATGTTATGTTTTTATATTTTATTAGCGAAATATGAATTGATACAGATGAAATTAAAGTAAGATATGCAAAAGATAGAAAATAAATACAAGAAACTGACAGTTCAATTAACGCTGCTTCGCTATACATATTTTGTTTATATATATATATATATATATATATATATATACAACCTTCGTCTCTTTCATTTGCAACTTAGCTAAGTTTATTATGCTCAAATGATTGGAAAAATAAATCGAGTACGACAAATTATATATTCTATTTCGTGCTCACATATTTTTTTTAAATTATGTATTTCCACTGAACGATCTGTTTCTACGATTAAATTCATTCATTTATCTATATACAATTTTTTTTCTCATTTATAATATTGTCAATAGTCAAGATTTGTGAAGTGAAAGCTATATAATTTTTTGCTCCTCTTTCTATCTTCTTCTCCAATTTTATATATATTTTTAAAGTTCAATGAGAAAATAATAACGTACTCCGTTGCTCGGAGGATGGTTATCGCGGAAACCTTATTCATCGGTTTTCTCTAGCTGTCGAGCATTTTGTTCAATTATTATAAGGATTTCAATTCAGACACGAGATTCGTTTGCAAATCACTTTTCATGCCTGCTTTAGCGATATCCGACGCAACTAAATTTGACGAATTACATTTATCACCTGCAAAGTTTAATACAGCATATCCTAGAAAAATTATTTTTAGTAAGTGTTTAGTGATATTTGTATTAGTGTTAAATATATAATCAAGTTAGTATTCATAATCAATAATATTACATCCTCCTATAAACAAAATAATCATAGAAAAACTTAATTAATTAACAAATACCCTACTAATACAATGAAATCCATATATTTATATTCAAATTATAAAATACTGTCAAAGAAACTCTAAACGTATAAACGCAACTTTAAAACATTTAATAATTTATATAAAATACATGAAGAACATATATCAATAATAAAACTAACATAAAAATACGACTATTATTTAAAATTATCAATTTACTTTTAATACTATAAATTTATTAAATTCTAATTTTTTGATATTTTTGTGGTGATGTCTGCTCTTTCGGTTAATGCCATTTAAACTGCGAAAACTCTGATTTATGGCACGCTGCAAAAAGTTTTACAATAAATTATAAAACGCATTATTCTACCACATAGCTATAACCATCGTTATAGCTAAACAGATTTGAATTAAAAATAAAGAATTGTAGAAATTCTATTTATCTTCAACTTTCAGATAAATTTTGCGCTATTTATATATGAGTTTAAAAATTGCGAGAGCAGTGAAAGATTTTCTGAAACGTTTTCACGGTTCGACTAGTTTGATATTTTTTCGTCCTTTCACGTGGATCATTCCGTCCCGATATCATCAGAAAGCTTCGAAGGGCACGCAGAACCGAACGATCTTTGGGATTACAATTTCCCAGCTATTGTGCCAAGACGCCTTTCGGATTGGAGGCGAGGTGCCCAAATAGATAGCGACGGGACTCAGCATCCGAAGACGTTACATTGCTGCTCAATACAATCGACACGGTTGATGCGTCAATGCGACGTCAACGCCATTTCTTTTTTAATTCAGCGTTAAAAGAGAAAACTCTCGATGTAAAAAGTATACAACGTGGAACAATGTATACATGTCGCTCTGAATATATATTTCACTCTGAAAGACAAAAAACATAATGAAACCGAAATGATTCATTTATTAGATTTTACTTAATTTAGTTATAGACAAATCAATAACAGTTGTGATGTTAAATGAATTTAAAACCATTCAAATGTAATATTAATTGTATCAAAGAATATACAAATGACAGAAATTATTTTTCTATTTTATTTGAACTCTTTAAAATAATTTTTTGTTACTTTACGTTTGTCATTTAATAAAAATACTTAAAAAGGTGTAGTAACAAATTCAATAACTATGGTGAACAAAATTTGACGTTTCAATCCTCTGTTGTGGAACCCTCTTCAAAATAAAACCTTGTATCGTTTTCTGCAACGGGTAAAACGTGTCAATAGTTGTACTTTTTTCCTACTTTTTTCCACCTCGTTACAATAACCAATTAATTCCTCCTTCATTATTTTTATCTAGATTTTCTGTGTAATCTTCTTATTTGGGATATTAATTATGAATTTCAATTGTTATTTGATTCATTTTTACTATAAAATCATTGTACATTGAAATAAAATTAGAAGAACAGAGAATTATATATAGATTATATTTGTTTTATATAGAAATTTAGACACTAGTTATAAATAGTATATTTATTTGTGTTTTTGATTAAATGATTATTTAATTGTTTTTGTGTGTTTCTATTATAGTGTACTAATATATTATTACAAGTACGTATTTAAACTTTATTAATTAGATTAAAAACATTGAATTGTATAATTTTTTCTTATAATTTCTTTAAATACTGGATCTAAATTTAAAAATATTTCTATGATAAAATTATCTCACCAACGTTATGTCTATATTAACGGCATTTCGTTAAGTAGTCACGTTTTGAAATGATGAATTCGAATCACTTGCAAGATTCATGAGAAGTAATTTTTTAAGATTATATCCAAATTTGTTTAGTACAAAAATTTATATTCATAAAACATATTCAAATAAAGATATTAGTAATTATTTGTATATTAAATTACTTATACAATTAATTAAAACAATCTCGCTTCAATAATTAGTTAATGAAATAATATAACAAAATGTTTTATTTTTTGACTTATAAATGTATTATATAAAATATTATATTATATAAAAAAAAATTAAAAAATAGTTAAACTTAAATATAAATAATATAATATTATACAACAAAGAATTCTATATTTGAATAATATTATTTGTTTATTGTAATAAGTAATTTTTAATATAGATAATATCAGGTTCCTATTATATTATAATTGAAATCTTTTTAGTATGTTATATTTTAAAGAATTCATTGATGTATTCGAACCTTGTTGTTAATATTTTAATTAATTTATGCAGATTTTAAAACAGATGTAACGGTATAATATGAAAGTCTTATCATTAATAATTAATAATTATGTATTCAGATCTCATAATGAGAAAAGTTTATCAATGAATTCAGTATAAAAAGAATCTACCTTTTTGAAAAACTTTCAGAATATTGTTTAGGTATATTTCCAAGCTCACAGAATTTTTTAATGTTTTTAATAACAACATATCAGAAACTCAATACTCAACATTTATTTATATTTGATTATACAAATATTCTTTTTTTTTCATATTGAAGAAACATTATATATATTATATTTTTAATAATGAATTTTCTTGTACATGTTTATCTTACTCTCAAAACTATATATTTATCCCTGTATTTAATATATGTTTAAAACAAAATATTATTTATTAATATTTTAATTAATACTCAGTTGTATGTACAAAATTATTATAATGGAATTCCTATTAAACTAATTATATACCAGCATAAAGATAGATAAAATTCAATCAATTTTGAAAATCGAAATTTACTTCAAGTATTAATTTTGTTCTTTAAAGCATCTATATTGAAGTTTTAGTTTGTTTGATAACCACTTATTTACAATATTAGGCCACCTGATAAATATTGCATCTATATTGAAAAATGATAACTTTATGCATAACTTTCAAAGTTATTCCTATATTTTGATATATCATATTCTATCATGAAAACATGAAATTTGAATTTGTTTACCTATTTTATAAAGTTTTTAGTATATGATTAGAATTGAAACCAGAATCAGAATAGATTATAAGAAAATTTTTACTGTAGATAAATAAATCGATCAGTATTTAAAAATAAACAAATAAATAAATAAAATATATATATATAAAATGTGAATTTTAAACTATTTTTCAGAATTCAAATTTTTTATATCAAACATAATTTTGCTTATACATTTATAACACGTTATAAAATCAATAAATTAATAAAATTTATGTAGTTAACTCTGCCTTGTGGTTGATGAACCGCCTGAATTTTGTAGTTCGAACAAAGTTAAAGGCGGAATAGTTTTGGAATAAATAAATTGAACTTCACAAACAATTAATTTTTCGTTTGAAACTTTTTCTGCATGATACATACTGTTTAAGCATATGGATATAATTATTAATGTATTAATATTACAATAATTATATACACTATACACGATTAGATGTAAAATAAATAAAAAAAAAAAATTAATCAATAGTATTTGTTGGTGTGTAAATTCTTATTATTGTAAAAACTTATTTTTCCTTGGTCTAATCTTTAATATTTCTAATCCCCCTAGAGATTGTAAAATTAATTAACTTAATTCTGCACCGGTGCCGCCGCAATCTTGCTTTATTTATGCAAGGTTCTACGTGATCTCGAGAGAATTCACGAGTCTCATACCAGGTAACTTATGTATTTCCACAGAGAGCCAATTTTCAAGGAGAATTGACGATAATCGAAGTTCGAGCAATTGCATGTTCTGATGTGCCAAAATTCTCTTTTACTCGCATTACTTAGAAATATGTTTTAATAGAAATGAATAAATTTTGTTGACTGTAATAAAGTCAAATTTATTCAATCCCCTTAAGACTTAATATAGTTTAATAAATTTATGTAGCTTCTGAGCAAATTATTTAATGTTTATTCTTTAAAATTAGAGATATGTAATGAAGTTAAAAAGTTGGTAAGAAATGAGCAAAAAATTAAATTGCATCAAACATGGGCTCTAGTTTCCAAACTCACTTGGATTAAATAAATCAAGCACAAAAATCCTGTCAAAACAAGTCCACTTCAAATAAACAACTTCCTTCGAATTGGCGCTTCAAAATACTTCCAAGCAACATTACTTTCGGTCTACTCGTAAGTTTATTCGATCGCGATAAATGGCACGCTCTAACAGTCTATAATACTTGACAGAAACGCTTTGCAGAATGGACCATGTTTAGTTCCAAAACTTTTTTAAAATATTCTTCGACTTCTGAAGAGATTTGAGACTGAATGGAAGTAGTATGTGCGAAGTAGAATATTAATAAGGAGAGTTGTTGTTCGTGTTCTTTGGAATAAGAAAGAAGTATTATAGATTTGAATATGTGAATATTATATATTTATACTATATGTATAATTACATAAGATTAATCTATAGTGAAAAAAATAAATGTATAAATTCACAACTTAAATATTCAAAAATTCGTAATTTTAAAAGGTAAATTGGTAAATTATAGAAATTTGTTTCTAGAAATAGACATTAAATTCAACAGTATATAATGTAAATCTGTTCTTGCTAGTATATTATAAAAATAGAAGGTAATAGTTACATATATAATTCATAGAATCCAAAGATATAATTTTATTGATATTATGAACAAAAGTCAAATTGTAGTTAAATCTATCAAGAGGTAATCATATTTTAAACATTAAATATGACAAAACTGTGTAATTTGAATTGTTATATTATTTAAGTCATCTGAAGTTCTACAAAAAATTAAAATATAATAACATTAATATTATTTTATTTTTGTTTTATATTAAGATAATCACTTTGAAAATATGAATTAAAAATTATATTTTAGGTTGACATTTTTATGTTTAAACCTTGATAACTAAGTTATCATGTAAAATAGTAAGTTTTTATAATATTGTAATTTAAAAACTTTGTAAATTATACTTGATTTTTAAATAAGACATTGTTAATTATCTAACTAATAATGATAAATATATATAAATTTGTTTTATTTATCTAATAACAATATTTAAAATAATGTTATTGCTGAAAAAAAAAGAAATTTAATTTAAATTAATTTACCATCATTATGAATGTATTTATTGAAGCAAAATAACAGGCAAATATATTTAATGATATAATAAAAGTTATATTATAAAAATATGTATTAAATGAATATTAACTAGAGTAAGAATAAAATTAAAATAATAAATCTGTATTAACTCTAGCCCATGTGATTATTAAATGTTTTAAACTATAACAAAATGATATTTATAAAGAAATTTATATATTAATTTTATCATATGATCAATGTATTTCTGACAGAATAATTATTTTGCAGTTTTATAACTAACAAATTATAGAAATTAAATTTCTTAGATCGTTCCATACCCATTCTGGACAGTATAAATGCTGATATATGTGCCGAGCTTAATGTGCTTGAGCAATGCTACAGCTTCCCAGTGGTTCATGATTCTGTCTATGATTTCATTATCAAAGAGTTAGTGACTCGGTTTGATGATGTGTCACCGATAATGCAGACAATTTATGTCATACGTTTCAGATAAATTTAGATGTAAATGCCTCTTAACTTATCCACCTACTATTACAATTTATAAATCCATAAAACTTATTTATCAAATAAGAATACAATGAGTTATAATTACAAATGATAAAAATATTTTTTAAGAAAGCATAGTACAGATTAGCTAAAGCTTTATTTGCAAAACATATTTTTTTTACAGTGCATTTAAATATTGTTTTTTAAGGAAATATTTTAACAAATTTGTTTGAAAATGTTATAACTTTACCTTTTGGATGAATGGATTAAAATATAAAGGTTCTTTCTTGAAAAATTTGTATATAACTTTTATTTCTTTACTTAATCTTTGCATCATTAGTTGTTTTATTTTTTATATATATATTAATATGTATTGGACATAACCTTATGAATTGTTGATATACAAAACAATGCAACTTGCAAGTTACAAGGTTACGAAGTTATACGAGTTTACGACCTTGTTGCGACTCGCGACTGTCGCGAGGGTCGACATAATGTGTTCCAAAAAACACAGACGAAAATTACTAGATATTATGAAAATGGAACGTCAATTGTCAAATTGAATGATATTTCTGATTTGAATCATTTGAAGAAAGAATTAATGAAACTTTTGAAGTTTCGAATGTAATTTGTTTCCCAATTCGAAATAAGAATTAATCTGACGTGGTTGTAGTCTAGTTCATTAAAAAACTAGAATGTAGGCATATCGAAAATCTTAAAATCCATTAATCGATTTTACATTATTCTTTTGTTTCTCAGAATTAGGCTCGCGTCACAATATCACAAAGTCTTTCATTGTTCATTCATTCTATTTATGGTCTTCATATATTAGTTGTTGGTTGAATGAATTATTAAAGATATTGTAATAAAATTTAAGAAAACGAATTTATATAATAAAAAACTTTTCGATAAAAAAAAAAGCCATTATATACTGTGTATATTCAGATTTCAAAATGGTCAGTACAAATCAAAATAGTGCAGCTTTGGAATCTTTAGAATTAACAACTATTATGTATCTTTATCAGCAGTACCGTATGTCATTATTTTAAATTATTTTTTTGATTAATAACTCTAACTTGTATTATATTTTTCTAGAGATCTTTCGTGTATTATATACATTTTTAAATCTTGTTAGTTTTGTATATAATTATTCAATTAAAATATTCTTTCTATAGTTCAATGACAATGAATAGTATTATTTTTAATCGAACATAATATTAACAAGTTAGAATTAAAGAATAATTGTACATGTAAAACAATTTCATATTATAATTATTTTTTCTAAATTTAAATTTCAAAAAATATAACCAAGTTTATAATATAATTATCGAATTGAGTAAAATATGTGATTAGGAATTGGTTTCCAACTTTTTCATGAACCTAAAATTATAGTAATCAGCATCATAAATTACCTTATGTTGATTTATTTGGTTAATTGTATTTGCATTTTATTAAATTTAATAATTTTTTTGGAAAATTTAGTGTTTTATAATAAACACTTTATAATAAAGTATGTTGTTTAAAAACAATGGCTGCAACCAATATAGAAATAATGTGTACAACAAAGACAGAGTGAAATATTTTATTATAAAGTATGATTAGCAATAATAGTTGGGAACGCTATTTGTATGCCATTAATTAGTTGAATATTTTATCTTAATTGTATAGTATTTTATAAATACATAACATAATTTATATATATATGTTGTTGGCATTAAAATATTAGTAAAAAGGATTTTTTTGGGTATAAAAGAATAAAAAATAGTTTCGATAATAATTGATACATTGTGCTAAAATTGGTAAAATTTATATGATATTATAAGATGTTAAATTTAACTGGAAGATTAAGAGTATAGTTGGATGTTTTTTTTTAGTTTAATAAATTTAATAAATTTATATATATTTATGTAATTATAATATGTAGTAATTTAACATGATTAGGCGTGCATATTGTCATTCACATTGAG
>JABFQC010007267.1:0-10184 GCA_022817085.1 Psilanteris sp. ZL-2020
GCCTACAACTGTGTATTAATAACAATTCATTTCATCAGTAAAGGTAAAGCATATTTTTTTATGAAGTTGTGCAAAAGTTTAAATTATGCTTAAATTTGCGTTTATAGTCAAAGTAAACAAATTGTTGAGTATTTAATTAATTCGTTATTTTTAAACGAGTCAAGAGTTATTAAATGATAATACAAAGAAGTATTTGCTTATTGAAATTTATATATATATATATATTTAACATTTTTATATCTACAAATTAACACAATAAAAAATTAAATGAACGTATGTTTGTTTCGTCTTTATTCTTTTAAATATTTTAATACGTTTCTAATAATGTTTTTGATAACCGATACTTATGTCAATTATGTTTAAAATGTATATTATTAATCAAAAATAATATACTATATTAATTTCAAAGCAAATTTTAAGCTAATAAATACAATCACTTCGATCAATTTAACTACCGACTTATATTTGACAAGTTGTGCAGACCGATCACAATCTTCAATATGAAAAGTCAAATAAATATGAAATGTTTTTCTCGCTGAACCTGAGATGAAGTTCGATATAACGGGATCAGATTATGAATATGGTAAACCTCCTTCGCAAACCTTGACCCTTTAGAGTTCACTGTCGAGTCATATATCTATGTTTACATACTCTGTTGCATATTGCTGCAACTGTTCAAACAATATATTGTATTTTCATCTTGCAAACTTGATTTTAACTATTTACTATCTATATTTCAAATGAATGAGGTGTAAGGATGAATAAATGTTTATATAAATTTGTTACAAAATATAATTCTAATTAGAATAGCTGCTTAAATGTGTCACGATCACTCCAGATTTAAATAAAGATATACATATATATATATATATATAAGAAAAATATAAAACTTTGTTTCATTATTGTTTGCATAATAAATTTATGAAAAGAGTGTTGAAATAATTTTTATAATCTGAAAAAATTATAATTTTTATTATTTTTAAATATAACCATAATTTCTTAAGAAATTGACCAAGGAACTGGAAGATTTATATTCTGAACAGATGTACATAACTTCTATTTAAGAGCCTTATTACAAATTAAAAATTTCATCTTTTTCAGCCTCTTCAGAGGCAAAATATTTTTTTTAAAATCATAAATACATAAAGTTAATATTGCGCACGTGAATCTGTAACCAAGTTTTGTTAATTTAACTTGCTGTACCGAAAAACATATTCTTCACAGTACCACATTCGTCAAATATACTTTTGTTATGAATAACGTTTTACAAAAAAAAAAAAATACCTTACCTCTGAATCTTTTGAGCTGTGTTATAAAAAAATGAAAAATTTCATTGCTTGCGCATTTTAAAATATTTCTTTTCCTTCAGCCTTTGACTTAATCTGAATACCTCCCGTTCTTAGTTTTTGTTGTAACTTTTTAAATAAAAAATGTATGATATATATATAGTGTAATATATAAATACATTATAATTTCTTTATTTATCGTTTTTTATTACAGAATATTATTTTCTATTATTCTTATACAGTTCTCTTACTTTTGTTTGCGGTATCCCTTTACCAGTATTTGAATTTCTTAATAAAATAGAATAGTCATGAACTCACTTTTATATAGTTCAACGGTTATTATTATTTTTTTGCATTAAATTATTAAAATTTGAATTAACTTTTAAGAACAGTAAAATTACGCATCGTGCTCAAAATACTTTGATCGTTCCAAATTATTGCCATAATTTCACTTAATACTATAAAAAGTTATATATAAAAGTTATATTATACTAATAAATAATAACTTTCGTTAGATTATTATTTTCGCGGAAATACAGAACTAAAATTCCTATACAATGTAAACAAATTTTTAGGTATATTTTTTATATATAATTACTATATATATAATAGATTTTATAACAGTAATTTGTATAAAACATGCAAATAACAAAATTAGTAATTAAATATTAAATGTAAGAAAAAGTAAAAAATTTTAATTAAAACTTAATAACATAAATTGAATACATTCATTTATTTATTTTAATTAAATAATATTATTTTTATCTAAACATGAAACAAATAATATAAAATAAATAATACACAATAATATATATGCTTGTATATATATTTTCAGATTGCATAAATCTTACTTATTTTAAACAGATTTAAACTTATAGTTCATTTAAATTTAGTACAATACAAAGAGATTTAAAATACTTTCTTTAAATATACGTTTTTTAATAAGGTACTTTGTCAAGGACTGTTTAATCTCTCTATACATGACAAACTAAACATACTATAAATATTTATATGTGTACTATATCTTCATATAATTATATATATTTTATATACCTTAAATGTTAGAATAAAAAATGTATAAACGAATTGTTACGTATTTTGTGTATATTTTTTACGTATATGTTTAAGTTGTTTATCAAGTTGAAAAGAAAATCTTTTTCCATCGAAAATGACAGAAAGTCTTTAATTGATTCCAAAAAGAAAGTCAAATAATAAAGTAGCAACAATAAGTAACTCCAAGAAGCAGGTTGGCGGTATTTTTACGGTTAAAAAGACTTGTTAAAATTCCTGAAACACGCCACACTTGACTCGCTTTTTGTCGATTTTTAGCACCAACATGATACCCTCTTGTCATTTCCACCTTATTCTTATCCCGCAGTTCCCGCACCTTCTACCACCTAAAATGCCTCATAAAGAAAGCCCTCGTACCTTTTTCACTTTTGTTTTGTGTTCTTATATAATATCTGGTAGAGAAAAGTATACATATATGCCACACTTATAATTACCTTGTTTTTAATAGGTTTAATTAAAAATTCATCTTCTTTTACTGAAATGTCAATAAATATTATAGAAACCTATGTTACTGTTTTTATATTATATATTATATATATGAAATGTAATTATAATATGAAAATGTAATAGTCATAATTGCGAGAATGTATTATTTATTTCGCAGAACAATGCCTTTTAAAGTTGAAAATATAAGCCAAAATTTAAAAATTTTACAAATTTAAAAACATTAACGCAAAGCGGTCTGTTATATAATATTTTGCATGTGTATAAAAATATTTATAATAATAATGGCATTAAGATGATAATCTTACTTAGATTTCAATTCTATTGTTTGAGGTTACGTGGCTGCGCAAAAGTCCTTAATATTTCAAGGAAGAAGACAAGAAAGAGGAACTCAACGCTTCCGTTTTCGTTGGCGTTTTTCCTTCGATTCTATAGAAGACGCTTGCTAGTTTACAAAAGTAGCGACAGTCGCATCTCCGGCGTTGCTTTCTTCCGCGTATCGTATTTCCCACTTGAAGTTGCATAGCTTTCTACTATGATTCTGGGCGGAACAATATGATATTCTTATTTATATTCTACAATGCAGTAACTTACTTTATTACACCATTTCAATCTGATTTGTACCGCCGTTATTCTAAACCGAAAATCGTATCTATGAAAACACGTACTAAAATTTCAATTATCAAACGAATTCATGAATAATTTAACAATAATTAAGACGACATTTTTATCGTTTAACATTGTTATAAAGTCGTGAACCGGAACAAGCAATTAAAATTTATAAATAAATGTTACCATAAATCTACATATAAATGGAAACCGCGCAACTTGCCAAGAGTTTTTTTTTAAGTTTCCTCCATAAAGTCAAAACTTTTCTGAAAGAAAGGAAGTCAGGACAAAGTCATTTAACAATGAACGTCTGAAGTTATCGTAAAACTGTAAAACTCAACATAAAAACGATTTGTAGTGATCGTCTCTATCGACTCACTGAAACAATGGTTTCTTGAAAGATAAATGACGAACTCGAATATCTTTTTATCTAGCAACAACATAGACACTGGATTGCATCTTTGAAGGTCAAGTGTTTCAATTTTGTTGGAACAAAAAGGTTAATAATTCATTACATCTTCATCTCGGAGATAAATCTAATTTTCCGACGAAGATGCGTTGTAATTCGAGACAGTGTTTCTAGGCAATTGGCTTGCTCAAGCGAAAGAGCGACGAAAAAGAATGGCGAAAAGAAAACTTTGCGGCAAGTTGTGAACTTTTGAGAACGAATATGCCGAATCACTTGACAGTTACTGTAAATTGTCAGAAAATCGCTCCGATGCTGTTAAATTGTTCGCCACAACTTTGATTGTTCAATTTCGATTTATAAATTGCCACGATTCAATAAAACTGGATTTTTTAACGGTTTTACAATATGTCCTTGAATAATTTATATGTAGAACATTATTAGAGGAGTATCAAAAAGTAGACACATTCTACGCTGAATCTAAAATCTAAAATTGTTTATATCTATTTTGAAGCACTAAAATCTTTATATTATATATAAGAATATCCAAACACCATTTGTATTATACGCACATTCATATTATTACAGAGACATTTAGATTCTATGATTTGGTTAATTTTGAAGCCTACTAACGTTTTCTAAAACTAATAGTTATTATTTGTAAGTTGAGTTATAGTTATCCATTTTTATTTCGACAATTAAATTTATTTTTTATTCAAATTATGTATAAACCTATGTTATTCGTGAATCATTTCAACTTTCCGTCAATAGTCCAATAATAACTAGTATTAAAAATTTTTAGCGGTGGCTTAAAAAGGATGGTCCAAACCATAGGACCCAAACGTCGCCAAAATTAATTATGTACAATAAACAAAATTGCATAAAGAAATACTTTGAAACAATCGAACAAAAAACATGTAATTAAAAATAATATCAAGCTATTTGTTGCATAATTAACAAAAATTAATTTTATTTAAAATTTAAGAGTAATTTAATAAATTTAATTATTCAAAAATGTATTGCGTGTATAATATTATATCATACGTAATAAATTCCTTATAGTAAATATAGAGTACATCGCCAAGTATACATTTTGGCGAATATATATTTATAAAAATATCACAAAAAAAAAGTAATGAAAAAGCAAGTTTACTTTAAACCTATAAAATTCCTATACGAAATCGATAACATAATAATTCAAAATTTAATCACAATATTTTTATAATATCCTTACATACACTTCAATTATGATGAAAAAATGTAGTTTTATTAAATAAATGTAGTTTGACCTTTATACTTGCTTATATTTCTGTATCAATAATCAAAAAAATTGCTTGCATAAAATGTATAGAAAGATTTAGAAATCGAGTGTTCAATTTTTAATAAATTTATCGATATAAATTACGCAATAAATGTCGATATATTACATTTTGAGGCTTTATTTTTATATTTCCTATAAATGTAGTATTTTTCAAAAAATTAAATTAAAGTTAAATGAAATAATAGAAAACTATCAAAAGTCATTATTGTTTCACAGTGATTTTATAATAATATTTGATATTTATTTAACAACCGTCTTGTAATTGAATACTGCCGTAACGAAATAATAATGGAAACAATGTAAACCATATAAAGATCAATAAAATATATTGTCAATTTATTAATTTATACTTTATTGAGTCATATTTATATTAGTTTCAGCACTTCGAAATTTTACTAGTCAAAATATATATTATAATTTCTCAGTCTGAATGATTTAATTTCAATTTCTTACGCTTGTAAATTGTATTGAAAATACTATTAATTAACAAAAAGAATTTTATCGATGAACAATTATTTCTTTTAAATATTTGATGCAGCGTATCTTGTAATTGTTTACTTTAATAATATCCAATTTTAAATATAGTTTCAACGTTTAAGGATAACTAAAATATCACGGTGAAGTTAATATTTGTATAAATTGAAATGGAAAAAATTATGTAAAATATTAATACACATGACTCTATATATTAACATATTAAATAATATATTATATAAGAAATCAATTTTGACTGTTCTATACTTATATAGTTCTATGACGTAATTAAAAATATGGTAATTAAATTAATTACTATTAATTATTATTAATTATTAACTGCTGCATTAAATACAATTATACTACTTTTAAATACTACTAATGAATGATATACGAGTCATGTTTGTAAAACTATTACGGTGCAAAATATAATGTATTTGATAAAGGTATAATAATGTACAATCAATTAATAAATAAATAAAATAATAAATAATAAAATAAATAAAAATAAATTAATTAATAAACATGTAATAAAAAATTGCGTTAATATAAAATAGTTTAAAAAGGGCAGTGTGTAAGCAGTTAAAAATGAATACATTTGACTGCAAAGAAATTATACTGGTTCACAGAAAAAAGTAGGGTTATCTGAAACAGTGAATATATCAACGGTAAATATAATTGTCTAAATTTGTCAATAATGTTGTCAACCTTTAACCTTAAATTGACTTATTCAACATCTTTATTGTCAACGTATGATAATCAGATCACTTGTTCGTATATTAATACTTTCGGTAACTACGTTAATCAAAGATTGACTAAATATGACAAACTTTTTTTTCTGTGTACCAAATGATATTCAAAATAATATGTTAAGTTGAAGCCTGGTGTGTGGGATAAACTGAATATTGTCCTTGAAATGTACTTATATTACTATATTTATTTTATTTATATATTTATCTTATTTATATTATTGATTTTTTATATACTTGATACATTATAAGTCAAGGATGTGTAAACTAAAATATTATTATTAAAGAATTAAAGTCATATAAACGAATAGTAACAAATTATTACATATATCATATAAGAGACGCATTATATCATATAAATTCAATTGTTTATTATATAATATTATGTAAACATAATAATATTTTTATAAAAAGGAAATTTCATTTATAATTACGTTTTTTTTAAATGAATAATTCAGTTAAATTTAAAAACGTAAATTTACAATATTCAGTGAAATGTATTTACTATATAATCATTTGCACCGTAAATTTCTTAGTTAAAATGACAAGCTTGATGGTTCTACAAGGTAAGTCGTTATCATTAGTGCAAGGATAACATGTATAATAAGCCATTAGGAGGTTAAATTTAACTGAAATAAAAATAAGTTATTCAATATTTTGGTGAATAAAAACGTCTTGAGGCAAGTAAAATAAGGGAAAATGCAACAATTTTTTACTCGAATGATTCCATATATATATTGAAATATGTCTATGTTAAAATGTTCGATTTAATAATCCAATCTGAATTTATAAAACTTTATATTTTACTCACTTAAAAATACTTTCGTGTGGATATTTCCGTATAAACAAGAATTCTACTTTTTTAACTAGATTCGGCTACTTCTTTAAACATGAAACTCATGCTTTACATCAATCGTATAAATATGCGGAATACACCATATCGCCTATTTCATCTACAGGACTTGTAAAAATATTTTCTTTCCCATTTATTTCTTAGATAGCAAAACCAATATATCGAGCATACTTTCTGAAATATAAAGATTCCTCCTCAACTGATCTCTACTTGATATTGACTCTGTTTGTAAATAGAAATACAGCAAAACGGATTTAATGTGCAAACATCATCATATCAGTTAATGCGAATTTTAATTCTCTGACGTATCGCGGTTTCGTACGTTAAATTATTGTTTTCAAGATTAGGATTTGCATTCTTTTCGATAGATTTCATCTTCGCTATTAGGCAGAAAATATCTGATCGATAACTCAATTTAACTCCGTGTCAAGAGCAGGCAAACAAATTTTTAGCCTATCTTAGACGATCCACTGAGAGATATAATAAGCTCGTTTTACTATTATTAGATTTAGATAACTCGGATCCTAATATTTATGGTAATTAAAACAATTGTATACGGTTAATAATGTTTATATTCGATAAATTTTATTTTCCGATTAGTCATTAAATTTTTGTTTACGTATAAAAAAAGAAGTTTCATTCTCGCTATAGTTAAAGAAAGATATTAAGTATAATAATAAAACTTAGTATCGTTTTTTAATTCAATATAATATTCTGCATATTAAAGTTTGTAAACACCTAAATAAATCGTTTTAAATAATTTTCAAAATAATATTTTTATAGTGTTGCAAAAGCAGCATTTTTTACAATGCATATATGTATGCTCAATATAATATTTCAAGATAAATAGGTAATGCAAATAATAAAACGAATTATTTAAAATAATTTGTTCAACATTTGTTCCTTTATTTGTGAGTTGGCATTTCTAATTTCATTTCAGATTTGCTTATGTTATTTTCTTGTTTACTTTTAGAGTTAATAAATGGTATTGCTTTCACATAGTTTATATAATTGTATTATCTTTCAATACGAAAAATTGCATTTTTGCCTTTCAGAAATATGTGCAATCGTTTTTTGCTACTCGTAATATATTGAATTAAAATTGTTTGATATATTGAAATGTTCATAAATTATCTTGCGAAACAAAGTACTGCGGTAAAACATTAAACTGAAATGATGCACGGAATAAAAAGAACAGACATAAACAGCAAGTTACTTAATATCATTACGTTTCTTGATAACACGCGAATCTGCTGCTTCCACAGAGTAATTCATTTGCAATTCAGTATGAGCCTATAGTCAACTTCAGCGCAAAATTTGTAACAAATTCGATAATTCATATATTACTGTAGCAGAGTATATATGTGCTTACATAAATAGTACACAAATAATTATCAATCTATTATTTGATCTTGAAAATTTTTATATTTATTATATTTTACATATATTTTACATTGAAAACAAAAAAATTATAGTTTAAATTCTAATGCAATTTGCGTAACAAATAAAGAAATCCTGAAAATTGTATTTCGGCGTCTCGAAATTTAAAAATCATCCAAGTGATTGTTTACGTGATACTAACGCACTTTGGAACAAGAGTCTTTACTTTTTAAATTTTATTGAAATTATCGCACAATTTTTCATTTCACTGGAAAACTAATTTTCTCGTTAATCGACACAGAAACAAACGGAGAAATAATCACAATCGTAACATCCTTTGCAATCAAAGCCACTTACATTTGAAACTCGAAATCGGAAATACTGTCGACAAACTCTGCGATATGAATTACAGTATAATTTCGACAAAAATGCTACAAGCCATAGTGCACAAAGGAACAGAAAGGTTAATTATTCTCCTTATCCGTACATTTACATGAGCTTTACAGACAATACGAGCGACCGGATTCGAAAGGTTTTTCGGGATCTGATTCGTTCGAGTGTGCATTTGACTCTTTCCAATTCCCTCTATCATCTTACTATCGAAAGGATCCTCTAGTATTCGAATACTTCATTGTCCCAGTGCGCAAGCAAAAAGGTCACCCAATTTCCTCTCTTCCAGATCCTTGTGTTTCCGCGTTCATTCGTTGTCCGGTGCCCTTCCCCGCGCACACCTCAGACCTTTACTCGCTTTCTATCTCGTCTGACAAAGTCATTTTGAAATACTATATCGCAATCTCTTTCTACTTTCATCCATCTTAACTTAAAATTCACGATCTGGACAATAATATTATAAACTTTAATTTATAGGTACCATTATATAACACTTCTATTACGCGTCACTCAAATAAATGATTTAATAAGCGGATTCCCTTTAAAATACTAGTTTACGTCATACAATTAATAATATTTATTTCTTTTCACTTTTAATACTTTTTAATGTTTTCTAATCATACTAATTATATTTCGGTATCCGTTATTTAATACTCAGAAACTTTTTTATATTATTTTATTTATAATAATGTTAATGCGATATTAGTTTTGATTTTCGCAGCATTTGTTTTCATACACATCTTTTTCGTAATTGTAAGAAACTTTGAATTTATAATTAATCGTTGATTGACATACATTTTGCAGTCATTATTTATTAGTTTTGCTCTTTGGAGATACGAAATCCTATTTCAAATTGCACATCAAAGTATTTAAAATAATTTTCAAAATGTTATATTCTATCTGTAAACAGATCCTTCAATTTATCTGTTTCATTACGAGCCTCTATAACTTGTCAAAGGAATGTTCGACTTAACAACACGACATGCTTTACGATCACTCGTTTCTATAATTACATAGTTAACAGAATGATAAAAATAAATCGAATTTACTCTGTAAAAATATTGCTTTTGCAAATGTAATTGCTTTATTGCTTTGCTTCGAATTAAAAAAAGTGTAGAAAAACTTGATTAAATACAGCAGCAGACATTATGTTTGTTACTTATTTGCATCGTGAATGACATAAGTGCTGGAATATATATAT
>JABFQC010007268.1:0-10183 GCA_022817085.1 Psilanteris sp. ZL-2020
CGTTAACAATGGCTTATAAAATCATTCATACAAAATATTTGTCGAAGTTAAGTAATGATGGGGGCGTTGTTTATTCGGATTGGTAACCAGTTTATAACTGCTTATTCGCGCACTCCATTATTAATGTTATTCAAAAGCATCGAAATGTGTTTGTTGGCAATATTGTTTATTATTTTATTACGCGTGGTCTTATGAATGCAAATACAAAGTATTGGATATTTACCAAAAAATGTTATACTTCTCATTATTCATCCACGCATAAGTTTCAATGTGAATCTACGTGAAGTATCAATGAATATCAAGTTTAAAACAATGAATCTTAATTTAATTAATTCTGAAGCTCGTAAATACGCCTAACAGAGTTAAATTATTGAGGTCAATTTTGGACGATGACGAAGAGCCTAAAAAATAAACCAGATTATAAAGGGCTATGCTAATTCACTAAGGAACTATATTTGCACGCGTGTTGGGCAAAAAACACAAATAACTTTATATAAACATTTTTATTTGTTTTTAAACTGTACGAAATAGTAGTTTTCAAAATTTTTTTTTTTGTCAAAATTTTGTGCTGTTACAAAGAAAAACTAAAAGTTACAAAAACATAAAATAAAACTTTAGAACCCCCTTGAAAAAGATGCAACGAATGAAAATATTAAATGTAAACAAAGACAAGAGTAATGTTTTGTTGTGATGAAAACGAAATTGATTCTACCTTTGTTTCATTCCAATGTTTACACATTTTAATCCATTTCGGTATTACCATGGTACATTAGACGTTTAAATCTCACCGGAAGGTTAACACATGACTACGTAAACCGCTGAATCTATATCTATATAGTATAACGTTTATTATACCGTATTTTGACCTTCTCCGAGAGATATAACTATCGATACGTGTGTCTTGAATGGGAAAATTGTTGTCAATGAAACTTTAACGTTGCATTCAAAGTTATTCCATTTATTCCGTTTTGCCTATAAAAATGATATCTTAATAAATAAAAATTATTTATAAAAGTATTTCAAAATTAATGCGTAAATAAATATTCTTTGTTTGATTACGATCAACTGTTGACGAATTTTTTATATAATTTGTTTATGGTTTTTTTATTTTTATTTTTTTTAATTTTCTTATTTCACGATGTTTTTATGATCTTTTTATCTGTAACCGAATTATTGAAATTCGAGTATATTTTATGTCAAAAATATTTAATTTTATTTTGTTTAATCATTGACAATTTTTTTATCAAAATTAAATACCGGAAACGTCTAATATTATTTATTTTTAATTGACTGAGCACAAGGAGAAATTATTTCAAACAAAATTTTACTTTTTCGACATCAAATAAAAATTACATTTATGCTTAACATATCTGAACTTTGTTAAGTGTATTTCATATTATTCATATCAAAGTGTTCAAATGGTTCAATCGCGATGGACTTTGTATTTATTTTATGTAATGTTTTTAAAAAGTATGGTGTTCAATTCATAAGAAATTACAAACTAAAGCTTTACTGGCAATAACAAGTAATCGTAAACAGGTTTAAGAATAATACACACACATTTCTAATTTAGTTGAACTTACTGTTTGATTTTACAATTCTAACAAATGTAATTATTAATTAAACAAATAACTTCTTTAGGATTCTAGACGGTAAATTTATTCGAAACACATCAAAGATGGAGTACATTTAGTGATATATGTAATTAATAATATCTTAAAGCAAAAAGATGCTTAAATTATCTTAAATTAAGATTTTTATTTTGATATTAAATGAATGCAATTCTAGGATAGAAATCATAATGTCTTAATTAAGACATGTGTGTCTTAAATTAAGACACCTCCAGTCTTTATTTAAGACGCTGATATCTTATATTAAGATTTTTTTAATATTAAGTCAATGCAATTTTAGGATAAAATTCATAATGTCTTAATTAAGACGCTTGCGTCTTAATCCATTCAACCCCATTCAATTGCCGCGAAATTAATCGAATGCATTTTCTTTCTTTTTAAAAATCAACGAGACCGCGATCCTTTTCGGGATTTTTGAACATCTCCGGCAGATTATTTGGGATTTTCATTTTAATGGCGAACACAATTTTACTGCTTTGTATAACAATTTTTGCAGTATTTTCAAGTATATCCTAATTTTACTATTTATACGATAATATTTTCTATATTGTTTTTGTGTACTTGCATATGAATCATAATGTCTTAATTAAGACACCTCTAGTCTTTATTTAAATCGCTGATAACTTAGATTAAGATTTTTATTTTAATATTAAGTCAATGCAATTTTAGGATAGAATTCATAATGTATTAATTAACACAATTGTGTCGTAAAGTAAGACTATGGATAGTAAAAAAATAATTTAATAACGTTTAAATGAAATAATATGATAATTAACCTATAAAACGTATTGTGATTATAATACCTGTATTTGATAATGTGAAATTGTTTTGCATGTTTGAAATGTTTAATTATTTGGTTAATTCAACTAAAAGATACTTCTGAATTATATAGAAAGTCTTAGATAGATTTGTTTGGTTAAGCTAAATATACGGTTTGCTGATTCAACCATATTTCCACTAGTACATGCTAGAAAATTTTGTTCGTTTATATTATTGTAACAAAAACATTAATTCATATTAAAGCGTTGGATATAGAGTAGTTGCATAATTAATGTTAAATTTTTGGAACCCGAAAAATACGGCACGTTGTGTCCAATTTAAACAACTTTTTATTATAAATACAAAACACCGTAGAACAATTGTTGAAAAAAAAATTTTTTTTTCAAAATATAATTATATATATATATATATTCATTCGATCTAACAATGAAAACAACAAAGCGCTAAAATTGAATATCCATTCGTAATAGCTTTACGCCGAAGACGACAACGAGGATTCGGATTTAGACGACGATACCGAAGACTACGACGACGACGATTACGCGGACGATTATCAGTACGCTTCGAGCAACGGATCGAAAGTTCGAACGGATTCGTCAGCGGGTTCGGACAAGGATCTGAAGGAGACGTTGGAAGCCCTGCACGACGCGGAGGCCAAAAAGGGGCAAGATTTTGTCAAAAGTGTTTATGAAAGTCGCAAAAATATCGAACGAGATCGTCTGTTGAAGGAACAGAGCGAGCACGACAAACGAACGGAAAATACAATTCACACCACGAAGAAGCGCTCGGTACAAGAAGAGGAACAAGACGGCCCTGTGGTTTTAGTGCCTTATTCGCGTAACCGATCAACGACCTCACTGCAAAATGCTGACGAACGACATAGGTAAACCGCTAAAACTCATAATTTTAAAAACAAAAAAAAGAAATTTTAAATGTATTACGTTTTACTAACTGAAATGTTTCGGTTCAAATTTTATTATTTTTACTATTGTTGACGTTTATTATTAATACTTTTAATGCTATTATGATTATTATTGTTATTGTTTTTGATGATGTTGAAATTTAAAGCAAAAGTAGTTTCTATTATATATGTAAGTAATATTATCGATTTTATTTATAGATATAAATATATATACACAGATATAAATAGAAACAATATATGCAAATTTATTTGTTGATTTAATGCAGTGAAACTGAATCTAAAGACAGACCCGCTTTGAACAAATATCGCACGCAACGCATACAAGAACAGCATGCCTACTTTTCTTCTTTACTCGACGCGATGAACAATGACGATTCGGATGACTTCCAAATCGAGGATATTTCGAACGTCGTCAAGAAAAATGATAAGAGAAAAATTATGTCACGGAACAAGCAAATGAAGAAACGAAGAAACTTACAGGTAGAAACCATTGATAATCAATGATCAAGTCCTTACGATCAAGAATTTCGTTTTGACGGGAATGTGTAAATGTGTTTTTTTTTTATAATTTACGAATTATTGTTATTTTTGTTTTTTATTCTTACATTAAAATAATATTTATAGTTGTTTGAAATTGAATTATTATATAAATATAGTTTTATTTTAATTATTTACTTATTCCATGTGTATTCAAATTAGAACGGTTTTGCTGTGGGTTTAAAACAACAATGTCGCAAATTTCGGGGAAACGAATGTCTTATGTAAACAGTTAAATACCAGGAAGAGCCTGCCAACTATTAAATACGGTAGCGTGTTTATGATTTGTAAACATTTAACTTCAGCTCCTTGGTGTTTGACGTTATTAGCTTTATGTTAGAAATTAAAATAACGCCGTTGACGGTCGTTTTGATTGAAAATTAAGATTTATCTTAATTGTCGGTGGATTGGAAAAGTGTATAGTGTAGAAGCTCGATTCGGTTAAAATGTGTAGGGATTAGCAAAGTCTTTGTTACATATTTTATTATCAAGGTTTTGAAAACGCGGAAAAAAATTATGAAAAAGAAATGTTTTTTAGAAAACTGTTTGTTGACTGTTGTTTACAAATTATTTTTTTTATTTTTTTTATGAGTATTATTATTATATTTTTTTTTTTCATTTATTTATTATATATATAATATTGTAAAATTTTATGGAGTTAGAATCAACATTGTTAATGCACGGTTTATCTTTCTGTAAAATCCGTATATAAAGGGCAATGTCACTGATTGCATTTATAAAAATATTTACTTTATCGTATGTGCATATAACAATAGAAAAAAACGACTGTATATTGACCTTGACGATCAATGTTGAAATTGTATTAGAAATTATAAAAGAGCGTAATATAAAACATACAATAAACAATTTATAAAAGGTATAAAGGATGTGTATATAAACATTAATAAAGGAACGAATGAAGTTGTTTATTATATTTTATTTTTATAAACTTTTTACAAATGGTATATTTAATAATACATTATTATTGATCATTAAAGATTTATATTTAATTTTTGTTTGATATTTTGTTACAATAATTAATATTTTTCATATAGTAATTATTTTTCGTACTTTTTTTATAGTTTAAATTTAGTCAATTATATGATATTAATGTGTTTGAAACATTATTATATTTACAGTTTCTATATACATTATATTTATTATTTATTTGATATACAGTATATTTATTTGTTATTTTGGCTGTGATATGTAGAAAATTGAACTTTACGTTGAAAATATAATAATATTTGTAATCCTAAACGTCAAGCAACGTTAGATCGTGTTAATACTCGGATGGGTGAACGTCAAAATCAAACAAGAAAAAAAACCGTTTTGTTACTATATTACTGTTTCGTATTGACGAAATCAAAATTCCAAACGGCTACCGCTTAAAAATCTTACGATTAAAGTGAATAAAAAACTGGTTTAACAAAATCAAAATCGCAAAATACTTATTATTTAATTCAATAGCAAAGATACATTTACAATCAAAAAATTGTTTGCATCCAACATAGTCAATAATAATAAATAAACAGTACAAACAAACAAAAATAAAAAAAGACGAAAATAATAATATACTTAATAAAAAAAATTGTATTAAAAAAAAAACTTCCCGCGATACCGCGAAAGTTCTCTTAAACGGGACGCCAAATCTTAACCAGACTCAACGTTGATTTTCTTCGATCTTTTCTCCGCGCGTAGTCAGTAAAATGACGATTTAAATAAAAGAATTATAAAGTTATCGTTCGATCGACCTTGACTAATCTCGGAATAAAATATATATATATATATACATATATAAATATAGATATAGAAAACGCAACGTATAGTCAGAGCCGCGTCGAACGACCGTAGCATTGTGTTGGACGATCGCCATTGGATGTGACTAAAAAAGGTTATTTTGTTTTTGTTTAGAAGAATGAGCTGAGCTTGAGATTGCAGCGTCGCGAGATGACGACGCTCCGGCAGTTGCGGCCGCCGCGACAGGTGTACGCCGTGCATTACGAGGCGGACAGCACTTTGTTTTCCAGCGAGGACGAGCACACGGGCAACGGTCGAGCGAAGCACAACGCTGGTGTGTTTAAGGCCTGGCGGCCGAGCAGTTGGGTTCAGGATTTCAACGCCAATAGTCACTTCACTTTGTCCAACGACGGACGAGTAACGGTCCACGAGCCAGGACTGTACCTCGCTTACGCGCAGATACATTATTTGGATGAACACGATGAGAATGGATTTCATATGTTGGTCAACGGTAGACCACTGTTCCAATGCATGGTGCGTGATTAAACGAAGCAACGAATTGTTCGTTGGAATTGTAGACGTTTGATTGTGGATGAATTATTATTTTAATATTAGATTTACAGGCGGGAGGGAAGATTAAAGATTGCTGGATGGTTCAGTAAATATTTATTTGTATTTATAAAGCATGAAGCGCGCAATAATTCAAAGATGAAACTGAAAGTTCAGGTTTCAGACCGTTGGAAATTTCTGTACTTTACCGTAAATAAACTGATAAATTTCCGGTGTCTGTTTACAAACATTCGTCAATGTTTACGCCGAAGGTCGGGAATTTTTACCGATATTTTGTTTTGTCGGTTAGTTGCTGTTTTTAATGGTAATTACTGAACGGGCAGTAATTTTTAACGGAATTTCTTTTCGTTGCAAAGAAACTGAAACATTGGTAGGAATTCGAATTTAAATGGTTTAATGGACTTCTTTTACAAAAGCAATTGAAATGAAAATGTTTTTTGTTTCTTTTTGTTGATTTTTATTTTCGTTGTTTCCAGAACATTTAACGTTAAAAGTTAATTTCTTTTCGAAGATTAAATGAAAATATTTCAATTTCTTTTAATTGCTTTTAATTACCAGTAAATCATAATGGAATTGAAGAAGAAACTTGATGAAGTTTCTCGAATTTTTTGAGGGTAATTTTATTATCTCTGGCGTTGGAGTTTGCACCAAAAGTGTGGTGTACAATACAGTATACATATGTATACATGTTGCTTGGTTTCCCTGTTGAAAAATTCTTAGATACTTATAGAACATAATTTCTATAAGTTTATGTGCGGTTTTTTCCAAAGTTAGTCCTCTTTTCATAAAAATATTCTAAAATATTTGGTATTACATGACTTTCTATAAGTCAATTATACTCGTTTATCTGGAAATACAAAATTTTCTATATAGTTCTATAAGTTTCTATAAGAATTTTTCAACAGGGTTATGAAGTTGTATATAGTGTCATAGGATATTATAAATATGTAACATCTATTTAATGTATTTTATAAATATTAATATTTATTAAATATTTTTATTTATATTTATATTTAAGTGAAACCAATTTATTGAACTGTCTGTATTTTGAAATGGCTAATTCAAAGCGATTAGATAATTTAATTAATTATAGAAAAAAGAAGATGTAGTAAATTGTGTTAACTCGACTTTAAAAAATCTATTAACTTCGAACAAGTTTATGTGAAAAATTATATGCAATTTATTTCAATATAAGATTCATAGTTCATTCTTAAATTGTATTTTGTCAATTTAATACGGTTTAAATTAAGTTAAATGAAGTTGCACTGAGTTAAAATAACTGGATTTAGTTGAATAATAATATTATCAATAATAAAATTAATGAATTAATATAAATAAAAATGTCCTTTAATGTGCATAAGATATTACGAAAAAAAAATTGATCAATACTAATCATTAAGATTGTAATATTTTTTTGATCATTAAATACAATAAATTCCAGTTTAAATAAAATCAAATTATAAAACGACACATACACAATGTATAAAATATATTTTAATTGCATTTATTTTGATAAAATTTGATTTATGTGATTAAGTTATCTTATTGAACGATATATTGGTTGATAAGGTGGGGTTTTAAGAAAATTTGGTTATATATTATTAGACAAGAAATGGTACTTGAATAGAAATAAAATAATTCTAATTTCTTTCTTTTTTGTAAATAATTAATTGAATTATAATTCTTTTCTAGGTTTATAGTCCTGGATTCGGTCATAAAAGCAGATCCTGCTTCTCAGCTCAAGTTACAGTTCTTAAGCCAGGAGATCACGTGGTGC
Source organism: Psilanteris sp. ZL-2020 (assembly GCA_022817085.1). NCBI lineage: Eukaryota > Metazoa > Arthropoda > Insecta > Hymenoptera > Scelionidae > Psilanteris > Psilanteris sp. ZL-2020. The sequence goes on from JABFQC010007268.1 coordinate 7,958, forward strand.
TAAGAGACGTTGGATCTGCGAGATATACTTTATTCCAAAGAGACAAGAGCTTCTTCGGTCTCGTTAAACTCGGCGAAGTGCGCCAAGTTCAGAGACATCAAACACAATCATCATCATCAGCAACATTTTGAACGTTAAACTCAATTCCAAAGTCATGAAGTCAAGAAACGAAATCGATGACTTTTTTTCAATATAATCTTAATTTTGATGACATCAAATATATGTGATTATTTTCTATCATACTCAGCTATATTTTATAGTTAGAAATGATAATCATTTCGTGATTTTAGTTGTCATTTTTAACAATTGAAAAAAAGCGTTAACTACAAAGTATAGTTAGCATTAATTATAACCATACCATTCACTGAACGTATGCATAATTAGTTCCTGCATTACGCAGAGGTTAAAAGTATTATTTAATTAATTATCATTTTAAATCATTAATTCGCTTGTAACACTGAATCTTAAATTATTTATATCGGCGAAATCGTGTTGAAAAAGCTACGATGTATAGTTGCCATACTAATTTAATCGACCGCTAGTCTGACATAAACGGTGACTAAGAATTAGTGATCTCAAGCTTATTGAAGTCATACTTTATGTGTTAGATATAGTTGACAATAAAAATTAAAAACAAAATTTCATATGTAAAATTTATTGTACATTTCAATTTGCATCAATAATTGTATTGTAAATATTTCATTTTAATGTCTTATTAAAAGATTCATTATCAAAACAAAGTATTTGAAACATTGATCAGCTTAAATCCTACAGAATTCACATTCTAAATATTTCTTTGCTCTTCTACCGTTAATTGGAAACAGATCCCCAGGGTTGTGCATGAGATCAACGATGTAATTGACTCTCAACAATTTTCTTGGTAAATTTTGGATATGAGGTTTGCAATCAGGTTTACTGTTTAAGCCACCAGGATTCTTAAGAGGATCGTGTATCTGAAACGATTATCATTATATTATGAAATACTTTGAACGAATTTTAACTGTTTCATCCTCATTTATTATTTTTATAATTTTATTAATCATTAGGACCATCTCAGTAGTAATCTGAAGGATATATGTGTGAGACCAACCTGAGGTACAGATATTTCTATCCAAGCTTTCTTAGTTGAGTCTCGTATTAAAGACACAGGAAGTAAAATCCGGTCAGCTAGAACTTTATACAATAAGGCTCTTTCAAAATAAGACCCAGCTTTAATTTTTCCTAATGGTATCACGTTTCTTTTAATTTCTTCTTTAATCGTTTGTAGATGTTTATCTGTACGTTTATCAAGACAAATTCCAGAATCACCTTCAGCAGACATTTTACATACCACAAATTCGGCAACAATCTTTGCTCTTGGAACTATTTTCGTTATGTTGATTAATTCACACGGTTGCCATTCTTGTTGAAATCTATATATTAACTTTATATTATTTTTTTAAATTTTTTTCAGCATGATCGTGTTGATGAGATCCCTATTTAGATGATTTAATGAACTTAACTCGACAGTTAAAAGTCATTCAATCTAACTTAGTTTGTAATTATTTAAACGTGACATTAAATGACTTAAATTAAAATGAATGAACTTTTAATATATACATCAATGAATGAACTCAATATAAAATTCAAAATCAATACTGGACAACACCAATGGAAATTGTTTTGTTACGATTGTCACATGTTAGTAATATACAAAGTTTAGCCATAATTAACAGGTACAAATTAAGGGAATTATTTACTAATGGCAAATGTTTAAATACCATCGAATAATTATAACTTTGGCCTTATATTTAAATTAAGGTAATATAATTAAATAACTGAGTTTGTTTCTTTTTCTAGTAAAATAAAGAAAATTGCTACATTTTTAGATTAATTTTGTATAATATTTAGAAGAATTATTATAATAAAAACTTATTTAAATGCAATGTTTACGTTTTGTTTTCTGACATTGAAATTATGGATTTCAGTTCCTTCAGGTAATTATTCAGTTCGAAGTCCGGTTCTAAAATACCATATCTGAGTTCTAGTAAGGGTTCAATGTCTTCCTCTGTTAAGTTTAAGTTTTTCGTAAGGCTTTCTTATTGTAAGGATTCACGAGTAAATAAATTAGAAGAAAAAGAAATAAATAAATAAGTTACAAATAAAACTGACCTTGATTTTGTTCAGCTTTTCAATAAAGTTTTTCTCTGTTACGGTTTTTACCGTTTCATTTAAGTTTACTCTAAA
>JABFQC010007269.1:0-10181 GCA_022817085.1 Psilanteris sp. ZL-2020
ATAATGAGCTGTATGAATTTGGAATATCAATTTACATTTATGCTTTTGTTTCGTCGACTAGCGCGGATTCTCAATAGGATTTCATGGGAAACGGATTTGGAATGAAACGCGGCGTTGAAACCTACGCGCGGATTTGTACTCGCGCGCGAGTTAAAAATGTGCAACTAAATTGCGGACTAATGGGAACACCGTAACATCCAAAAAACGTTCTCGGTGCGTGGAATCCCATTAGACGCGTGACGAAATCATTTTGAATTGTGAGAACGACGATTGAAGTTTGGCCTTCGGATGGCGTGGTGCAGTGCCCCTGCGGAGTGAGATGAATCGATGCAGTGAAGACGGCGGCTTGCCGTTCGGCAGGGGCAGAGCGTCATTACCGTTTTATGCACCGAAATAAGTTTCTATTTAAATTTGCAATATTTATTTTATGCGTATAAATTGTTTTACGTGTCCAAACGTAACTGTTACGTAATATGTGTAAATAAAATAAAATTTATATATATTGATTTTTTTCACCTTTTGCGTAAATCTGTTACAGTGAATTTCGCAAATTTGTTATGTTAGGATCGAAATGAGTAGATTCGATGGAATTATAATAATAAGATCAAACTTATTTTTACAGCGAGCAATAATACCAGATACAATACGTGTATACTTTCTACTCGACTTTTTTTTCGGATTGTAATTCGTTCATTATATTACTCGATTTAATACAAAAGAATTGGTTCGGTTTTATTATTATTACGACAAATGTTATAAACGTTATGTCAAATATTTAAGTGTAGCAACAACCCGATTTGACCTTGCGATTGTTTGAAATGTGTAAACATCACAAAGGAAGTTGAACGCAAGCAAATTATGTTTATTCACGTTTCAAAATTTATTATTTAATTTTATTTTATTCCTTGCGTCGAGCCGCCTTTAATACTCCTGTTACAAAATAATTATTTTCATTTTACATTATCCGGATGACAGAAATCCGTATATTGATTTTATGTCGGTTACTTTTATGGCGCTGTTTTGAATATTTTCAATAACGAACAAATTTAATTTCATAAGGCATTTTTTCAGTCGCGATACACTTTTGGGTCGAAAACCAGCATTGCGTAAGTGTTGTCGAAGGTCGAAGGCAAACATAAAGTACACGAACACGTAAATATAAACAAAACGAATAATATTAGTTTTGTTATTGATTCATTTATGATGAAAACGAAGAATTTTGTTTGTTTGGAATGCACGTAAGAGCAGAATTTTCTTCATTTTTTTCGCGCACGCGCAAACATAAACACATGAAAGTTTAAAGGAAAGGCCGTATTTTCTTAATGTATGCGGCGCATACATTTTTAATGAATCGCCTGCACTCGCATAAACGTGTCATAATATTTTATTCTATTAAAACGTTAACGTGAGTCTAATTATCAAAAGTTTTCTTACAACGCAGAAATACATTTTTTTAAAATAATTCATGGGCATTAAAATTTGAATGGCTTTTTAAAATTACATCGCATAAATTATGAGATAAACATATACGCGGTCGATGTTACGAAGCCGATACTTAATTAACACATTACAGTACATTATTTGACACTATCTTCCGACCGCATTATACAACTAATTATTTCATTAAAATTCTATCCAATATATCTTCATTAAACATAATTAACACCGCGTAAAATGCGCCGTTTTATAAAAACATAACGCTTGGCGATCGTTACGATTCAATCGTGAACAAAATTGCTCGAAATCGTTAAATATTTTAACAATTATTTTAAACTCGGACGGTCGTTTCATTTTCCAGGAATCGAACGTTTCGGACCGCAAAAGTAAATAAACAGAGCGATGTTTATGCACGTCGATGTTCGATTCGGAGAAAAATGTTGTCCGCGAAGTAATAACAATACTTCGATAGCTAAATTGTAATCACAAAGTAAAGTGGCGAGTTAATTCACGTTAATCAAACAGTCGAAGTGCATTATTTTTCAACGCGTGTTATGTAATTAAAATTGCTTTGCTTCTGTAAATTTACGACGCGAAGTGAAATGAATTAATACGGTTTAGGATTTTGACGTGCCGTTACACTATTATTATGTTATAATTCATGGTATGTCACTTTAAAAAGACGATGAAAAAACGCGTGCGACCGGTTGCGTAATTGCGCCGACGTGAATACAAAGCTTGCCGGGCGTGAACGGCAGCGCGTCTTTACCAGTATTGACAACGATCAGCGAAGATTTATATCAATCGAGGAGCGTCTTCGATAAAAGGATTTCGCCGGATTATTACAATTGAAGAATAACAGAAAAGTGAAAAAGATTGAGCGCGAAATTATTACGCAACGGATTGTTACGCAAATTGATACGATCTGAAACTGGTGGAAGTAAGCATTTCAAATGCGACCCGGTGTCAATATAATAATGGACGCCATATTGAGATTCTGCATTTTTTTATTAATTTGGTTTTATAATAAATTAATATAAAAATTATTGTATAAATTTTATGAAATGTGTAACTTTAAAATTAAATAAATAATAATAATAATAAAAGAGGATTTGTTTATTTTAATGTGTTTGTTTTTTTCATTAGTAAAAGATGTTCCAGTACGAATTGAAACAAGTGATTTGTGTAAAGTGAAAATCGATGGTTGAATAGGACGCATCGCATGAAACGGTAAGTATAATTATTCGAATTCAATTATAAATCAGTTCTATCGTCAGATTGCAAATCGGAAATCTTAGTATTTCGAAGTTGACTTAGAAAGTTTAGTTATGCGTTACGAATGCATACCGGAACGCTGCTGAAAGTTAGCTGACCACGCCCTGTCTCCTTTCTCGTAATATTAGGTAATTTTAGTGTCAGATCGATTGATTTTGTCGCCAGGTAAGTATGAAAAAAATGTCGTTATATTTGCTCCAGTAGAATATTATGTCATCGTTATTGCGATGAAGCCCCCCTCCCGCTTCAACATCTATACGTAGTCGTCGTTATACGCGTTATACACTGTAAATGTTGCTACCACGTCCAAAGTGTTATTATAATTAACGATTAAATATATTAAAATAATTAATAAAATCAAAGCATTTTTGTGATAACTATAGAAGACCTAAATTGTTCATATGAAAATTAATTATGAAATAATGTTTAATTTATTAAAAAGGAAAATATAAAATAAATATAATATAAAAATTATTAACAATCGTTTATTTTTGTTTCACTGTTTTTGTACATAACATATATATTTATATGAAATATGAATAAAAATAAATTGTTATTAAAAATTGGAAAATTTTTATTTTCGGTCCAAGTATTAAGTATATGTTTTTAATAATTTTAAAATTACTCGCCGGATTTTAAGATTCAAAGGAGTGAAAATTGTATACTATTTAAATTGTTGGTTCTTATGCGTGCGGATAAGTGGATACTAATGAAGGGAAGCAAATTTGCAAAATACAACACAATTTGTCAAAAAAAGTAATCACTCTTTATTGATACTTATATCCAACAATACAGCATCAGACAGCCAGTAGTCTCATTTTCGTATTCTTTAACATAATTTAATACATTACGGTGTACCATGGTCGGTCGCGTGACCTCAACCGACGCAGGAATGTACAACGAGGGCTGTTTGGCATCGAAGTCGCGGTCGATCCCAGACAACCCTACGTTCGAAACTGCGATCGAAACCTTGCCAAGTACGCCGTGTAATATTTATTTCATTACTGCGGTACTGCACTTTAACCTTCCAAAGTGAAAGTGCACTATCTGCACTGTTCTACATGCACACGGTGCAGCATACATACGCAACGCGATAATATAACAAAGAAAGAATAAAGGGATTTGTAGGTGTATGAAGGAGGAAACGCGTGAACAATCAAGAAACTTCGGTATCGGTACTAATGTCTGTGTGGGGTGGGGGAGGGGTCAATTCAAGATACTAATTTATACTACAAAGTTTTGGTTCTGTACAGGAGTGTGAAACATGCAACTTAATTAAATGGAATGAGAGGGAGAGAGATAAAAAGATGCCGTGATTGCGAATGAAGAACAACCCTGGACCGTGTTATAATTGAATCCATATTGTGACATTGAACGAAGGTTACTGAAAGTATAAATAAAGTTAAAAAAGAGGACAAGATAAGTGTATCATCACGCGTAATAATAACACCAGGGATCGCATCTTAAAGGACTACACTAGGGACTTGTAGTTAGGACGTTTTTTCTACCATTAAACCTATAAAAAATGGACGCATCATATGTACAAACAGCGAATAGGTAATCGGTAAAAATTTATGTTTGTCAGAAGATTGGCAATATTGTAGATATGAAGTTTAATTATCCGATTTTGGACAAGCATCCGACACAGCAAGCAAAGTCAATCACTGACTATTTTTACCATTTGCATAATCGGTTGGACAAAAGATGCGCTGAAACGAAAGGAACGAGGGTATTGAAGATTTGTAATAAGTGAATGATGGAAAAAAAGAAGAGGAGGAAGTGCAACAGTCAATGCCTGGCAAGCATCGTTTTCCCTAGCTTGGATTTCAAATGGGTATAAAATTTAATAGTAGCCGAAGCTGATGTCATGGAGTGGGGCAGCGACATTTTGTGGCAGAGCATAGTCTCGGGCGAGTTGGTCCAAAAGACCACCGCTTGGGTTACTTCTAGCTTGGGGTTGACCACGTCTTTCTTGAACTGGTGCAGGACTGAATTGGATTGGTCCTTGATTGTACGTTTGGGAAGGTGGTGCAGCTTCATCGTAAAGAGATGGTCTCAACAGAGGAGACTGTCTTGAAGCTAAAGCGTCTGCAGATGGAGTGAAGATGGCTGGTTTAGGGATGGAAGGTCTTTGCTGTTGTGGCGCATAAATGGCTTGAGTGTGGCTTTGAGGCTGTTCGTACTGGGGCTGTGGATAGACTGGTTGACGTGGTGGAGCAGCTGGTCTTGCAGGGATTGGGGCTGGTCTGGAAGGTTGTTGTTGTTGAGGATAGTCCTGGTAGTCCTGGACACCCTCCTTGCCAGTCGTCTCATCGACAAGAGTTGGTGGGGCAACGGTGATACCTTCTCCAGCTGGTTGGAATCCATATTGATTGGCTCCATACTCCACCACGCGAACCTTACCAGTGTCATCGACGAAACCATACTTTCCTCGGACTTCGCCCGTTGGCAGTTTGGTTTCAATTTTGAAGGACCCATCGGCACCTTCGAATCCGTAGGTGTAGGAGCCATCTTCGTTATGCCTATTAATTTGTTTCAAAATGGCTACAGGGGTTGGTTTTGGACCTTGAGGTTCCTTTGGCGCGGGCGCTGATCCGTAACTCCTGGGTGTTGCGTGTGCAGGCCGTGGTGCATCGTACTCTGCGTAATCATTGACGTAATTTTCAGGCTCGTAGCGCTGACAAGATACGGCGATTGTCTGGACAGCGATCGCAATTGCGATCTGAAAAGCAGAGAAAGTATTAGATTTTATTGTGGAATGTTTTATGGCGCGTGTTTGTGTTACGATACTGAAATGTGATTTGCAAGTGCGGGGTCATATAAAATGTTTAATGATCATTGCGTGGACGTGAAATTACTTGTCGGAAGCGAGAAAATGTTTCTCTCAGTATTCTGCACTAAGAATTTACAAGATGAAATCTTGCGGAAGTTCAATTTGGAAGTGTCAACACTCACAAGGTTTGTTCTTGTTCATTAATTTACGGAATTTATAAGCATGCATTTTCTTTTGGATCAATCGATGTTTCTGCATATCTTCGAAGAATATCAACCGAACCAATTTTAAAACCATAATGATAATAAACAAATCCACGATCATATATATTTTGTTAAATGGATTAATCAAATTCCATAAATAATTATTCTGAATGCCACAGACGAATTTAAACATGTTCGTTGAAAATGACGATAATCTTGTCAAAACCGCAATTATAAGGTTAGTGAACAAACGACAACTTCACGTAATCATTTGATCGGTGCGAAACAAAAAAAAGTTAATTTCGAATGAACCAGCAGGATCGAATGATCAAACATTACAGTTCGTTTGGTCGCGTCTAGATCAAGGATCAAATTTCGATTACAAATCCGCGATTAAATTGATCGTTACGCGAAAGCACAAGTGAAATTGAAACACGTCGAACGTGACTTTATTGCAACACTTTGGTCAGATAAAGCGCACGCGACCGCAGGATGCAAAGTTCAAGACGTCATTAGGATTTGCAAACGAAGACGACGAGGAGGAGGGACTCCGCAGAAGGATGAACATCTGTCCTGACCCGATGGCACGCTTCAGCTCACCGAATCTAATTTGCATGTGCGAACCGAACTCGTCTTGTTATCGCGTAATTTATGCGAATTTTATTCCGCTTTACGTTCACCGGAACTGCTCGATCCGCGCGCGCCGTCTTTCATTATATTTATGCCATTTCCGGATTGCGCGCACGGTTATGAATATTCTAATGAATGTAATACTCGTAATATAAGAACAGCGAATGATTTGTAACCGAGCGATATAAAACGAAATGCGAATTTTGTAAGGCTCAAATCCGTGCCAAATTGTGGGACCATTTTCTTAGCGCTACCAAAAAAGGTCACGCGCCATTTTGGTAATCGCCACACTTCCAGAATTGAACTTCCGCGGTTTGAACACCATGCACTGAAAGATCACACTTAATGATCGCAAACACAACAGTCGTGGGGCGACACACGCGAGTATTTCAATCACTGGTTTGGTGAAATAGAAAAATGGTACCGTCACGAGGGTGCGCATTTTGGTCCGTTTGCGGCGCGTTTCAATATTAAGATTAACTTATATGTGTATGCATGTAATGAGACTGTGAAGCTAGAGTACCAGCCGAGACTGAAACTGAAGCCCTCATATACCTTAGTGGGCCTCGTCCCCGTCCCCGCCGTCGTCCCGATCGCTAGGGAACTTTCACTATCTATTCGACTCCTGTTCATGCGGTTACCTTGCCTTGTTACGGCACCTTGTATCCCCTAAAAGCCAGCGACCACCGGTGTTCTAATTTCGCACGAGTCCGCGAAACTCGAGTGATTCCTTCTGTGAAGGACGTTTGCTCAGCGACGTGCAATTGCAATTGTAAAATATACCCTTCGTGGCATGTTAAGGTTTCCGCAGTTTGCAACCAACGACGACCGGATTTTATGACTCTTGTGATTTGTAAATTCTATCGGATATAAAATGTTCAAATCAATTGCGCTAAAGGGTTCTTTGAAAATAATTTTTATGCAAATTTCAAATTTCCCGACAATTAATTTTATAAAATAACTTGTAATCGTTTTTATGCTTATTTCTTGTACGAAAATTGAATCTTAAGTGTAACACTCTGATAAGTGTTAGTTTCTAATTTGCAGGTCAATCACAATTTTATTTAATTTGTAAAGCAAACTAAACTTTATATTAGAAAATTAACTGTTTTTTTCTAAAAGTGATTTTATATTTTTTTAAATACGATATCCAATAAAACGATTCATAAATATATTTTTCACGATTTTTTTTTAAAATTTTTTTATTGGAAATAAATTTTAAATTTATATTTATATAAATATATTTGTTTTATACTTGAAAAAACGACTAGATTGTTGCGCGCCATTACAAACAAACGCAAAAACTTGTATTTTTTCGACCGGGATGTTAATCGGATTTAATGAACTTTTTTTTTATAAATTCGTAATTACGAACGTCGTGGATGCTGAAAGATAGTAAAACAGATTCAAAGTATGCGATAGTAATGTAAGATATAAATTTAATGGTCCGATAAAAATGTTGTTGTGTTACAAATTACTATCATTACAGTGAAGTATAGGTTTCTATACGCGAAGAAAAATATTGTTTCACTGTGAAATTACGAAAGCAGAGGGTCATACATTTTTTCGGTACTTTTATTATGTATTAAATCGAATTTTGGTATTTCGTATTTACGATTAAGTAACCATTCCTTCAAATGCTTTATATGCCGTGTGAAAACTCATTCTGTGCGGATTGTTCGCCATCTTTGTTAAATTTATCGTGTCGCGGTTCAAAATTGACAAAAATTCTATTAAAATTAATTTTTGTCGTTCGTAAAATTTTAAAAAATATATATCGTATCGTGGATAATGCTGATACAATCGGTATTATTATAAAACCAATTAAAGTAACAATATTTTTATTTATTTATTATTTCATTTATTCATAATTTTAGATAAAAACTCTTATATACAAAAATATATATATAAAACATGCCACTATACGATTTACTATACAATGATATATAAATTTATAGAATATTTATGAAAGACAAATTTGATCAAAAAAATAATTAGTATTCTTAAAAAGTTGTTAAAACTTAAATTTTGTTATCCTAAAACATTCAAGACCTACAACCGTTTATTCAAACTGGATATATTCAAGTGTGCGATATCGTATTACTATTTACAATATTGTACTATTTTTTAACATTGGCCAACATTGTTCACAATATATTCAAATTAATCCCGCCATTACACGAATGTCATCATACTTAATCGTAATTATTTTCTTTCATTTTTTATCGAAGCAATTAGAACGCTGCCAGTACGGTCATTTACAGTCCGACATATTCCTTATTCAAACGGCTCGCAACCGGCTCCGGGGCCAATTCGTGTACCAAGCACAACAACATTCGGCGTCGGGTTATGTTTTCGATATTAACCATAAATAACGAATAAAATTGAGAAGCAATAAAAATGAGAGAGAGAGAAAAAAAATAACGATTGCGCAAGACGCGTAATAAATCGAAATGCTCAAATTGTACAATCTCATGGAGTTATTTCGATTCGAATAGCGTGGACTTTCGTTTTCTAATATTCATAAATTGCAGCCACAAAAATATGTCGCGCTTGTTTCCAAATTGTTGCGCAAGCGCGTGACGCAACCGCAGCGCCCGCGGTTCAAATTTGGAACTCGACGCCCGGAATGAGACGAAAATTTTTTCTCGCTTTTTTTCGCTCTTTTTTTTCTCTCTTCTTCTTCTTCTCTTCATAATTGAGTGACGTAAGCATATTAGAAACACGTTACGTGCGATCCAATAACGTTTCAAAAACACAAGCTTTTCACGCTGGCGGTCGCGTTCGGTTGTCCGAAGCTCGGCGACATGGCTGAATAGCGTTACAAAAGTCGAATGCGTGATATAAATCAGATACTACTTAAAATAGCATTAACGCTCGTGCTTTATTTATTGTTAATAAAACTCGTTCCGACTACTTCGCGGCGGCTCATTTTTTTCTTGCATTTAATATACGCGTTTTTGTACCGCGATCGGGCACGGAAAATGTGTGTACGCAATTATTGTTGTTATATGACAATGTTATTATTACCTGTTACTTTATCCGATTTTTATGCTCGTATGCAATGAGAAAATGGAAACGCGCGCATGTACGTGCGCGGTTGAGAACGCGCTGATTGGATGAAACAATGGAATCCAATTACCCCATTGGCTGCGCCGCAAAAACGAGGGTTATGAAAGTGCAAACGCAGTTTAATAAAAGCTGCGTGTTTCGTATATTAACGCGCGTGTTATTGAACCCGAATAAACCGCGTACGATTTTGCAGTCGTTGGTTTAACGATTTCATATCGTCGTGTTCGTTTGCTTTGACGCGACCCATCGTTTAACCCAAGCGAGGTTCGCCTTCGTGAAGTTCGATGTAAACAAATGAAATGAACAAAAGTAGTACGATGTGGTTGGTGAGAATGAATCGTAGGGTGGCGCAGTTTTGATATCACACAAACGGAAATCGTATATTTTTTACATATTAACCGCGATGACGTTTGATGGGATGGAAATGAAAAATGATTGAAAATGTTAATCGTTGGAAAACTTCGGTTGAAGATGAAACGTAAGGTGGCGCAGTAGAGTGGTTGGAATGAAATTCAAAGTACGAAAAAAATCGCAATTATATTATAACGAAGTGATCGAATGTTGCGGTGAACGTAAAAATGGCAACCCGATTACCTTTTACGGGGTGGCGCCATGATACGTAAAAACATAACCCTAAAACTGAACTATCAAAATGACTATGCATTTAAAACGAAGTGCATTTCAAATCTGAACATTAAGAGCGTGTGACACTCGATGTATAACAACAATGAGACATTATCCGAGCAATAATTTTTAAATTTGTCAAGTGTCAGTTAACTATTGTTCGCGCG
>JABFQC010007270.1:0-10181 GCA_022817085.1 Psilanteris sp. ZL-2020
GAATATATCGACACACATGGATATAGGTACAGCAGCAGTGGACTAGCATAATGAGGTTAAGCAGCGTTTATCGTAGATATTAAACGGATAGGTGACCGTTCAAATTTAATAAATTATGTTGTGACAAAGATTTAACATATATAATTATATTAATGATATATGTTGAAAATGTATGTATTTATGTAAATTGATTTTTTTTTATTTTTTTATTTTTACTTCATTTCACCCAAACTTCGCCCAAGTTTGGCCCAAACTTGGCCTACACTTCAACCCAAGATTAGTGCCAAGGTTGCACTAGAGTAAATTGGTGTTTCATTCTAGTGATTGACCAACATATTGGTTACCAAACATCGACCTATCTTTGTCAACTCTGGGCCAAGTTTGGGCCGTTCATTTTTTTCTACATGGCTGTTTTATGATTAAATATTTAAAAACTAAATTTTGTTATGATTTAAAAATGTATATTTCATTTTATTCCTTGTAGGTAATATATATCGAAGAAAAATATGGTCCATATTTCATATGAAATTCTGTTGATAAAATTGGTTCCACTTTGATTCGTTTTTCCTGTTAGTTATTCAAGGCCATATAATGTTACACACAATAAAAATTCAATATTATACATTTCCCAAAAACGATTATCAGAATAATGCCCAGAAAAGGGAAGAAACGCAAAGCACAATTGACATCCTCGAGTAAGAAACACGCTGACAATCGTTCGTGGAAAATTGTCCAGAACACCTTACGAGCGATTTAATTTGAACTTTAACTTTGTTCGCCGTGGCGGAAGAACGAGAAAGAGGTTCCGCGAGACAAAGATTCGCGCGTCAGCGTGACAAAATAACAAAACGGTCCCCTTCCCGGAGATGCAATTTTTCATGGCGCAATTGTCAAAACGTGAAACTGGAAATAGGTTAGCCTGGCCAGCAGTCGCGAGCGTTCGCCTGAATCGACAGGAGTAAATTGGAGGGGGGAGTAGGCGTGTTCGGCGGCGCGTCGCGCACGCACCCACCTCGCACCTACGTCGGTCGGTCGAGCGGGAAGCCTGGCCGGGAAATGGCAGGAGTGGCCGTAGCGAGGAGGGGGCGTGCGACGCGGCTCGCGCCGGCGGAGGGGATGGTCGTCGCGCCGGAGGAGAGGAAAAAAGGGGGTAGAAAAGCGCCGAGGGGAAGCAAACTCAGTCGGAGGCGAATCGCCGGGCAACTGGCCCGCTGGAGGGGGAAGGCAACCGTACGCGCGTCGCGCGAGCCGCGGGCCGCGGTGGGGGTTTTGAGGGGTTGCCGGGTGGGGTGCGGGCGCCCGGGGGGGGGTCCGGCCGAAGGTGAAACTCGTAACACCCGCATCGCAGTCGGCGCGAGAACGCGCTACCGGAAGCTTGGCTCGTGCGTCGAGTTCGTGGCTGAGTGGAAGAAGTGCGGTTGTCCAGATTTGTCCGAAAGCGAGCGCTCGAGTCCGCGCGGCAGTGTAACTCGCGCGCGTTCGCCCGACGCGATTTTTGGTGCTTGCTTCGGGGCGATTAGAGAGCGCCCCGGTCGGCCACCGGCTCAGTTTTGCTTGTTTACCGCAAGTGCCTGTTGAATAGTGCGAGTGGCAAAGTCAGTACGGAGCGCGATACGGATGCGAGCTTTTCGGCGTTAACGAACAGCGGTAAGGCTTTGTTTCCTTTTGCTCGCTTGTTTTCGTCCGAGGTGCGTGTGTGTGTGTGCGCGCGCGCGCGCGTGTGTTTACGTCGACTTTGGGGTTTCGCGTGTCACGAGTCGCGTCCCGAATGCGAAAGGCGCCGAGACCGAGTTTTCGCGTAAAACTGTTCACGCCGTCGGTATTTTTTTGTCAAAATAACGCGCAACTTCAGCTCTATGTCAGTCCCTCCGAGGGCATCAAAATTTGCAAACTGACTGTTTGCAGGTGTCGCTAGGGTAATTTAATTGTTCTGTCATGCGGCCGACCGACGACTTTATTACGTATCCGGCTGCACCCTTGCACGTGATTGCATGCTCCAATACAAACTAACAACGCAGTCGTCCGTGTCATTCCGCCCCCTTGACTATGCGACCGATATTTTGATTCTCACTTTAAATCCGGCGTTAATTAGACACTCAAACCCATCGAGCCGACGCGTGCGGAGCGTGGCGTCGGACGCGTGGCACCCTCGGCGCGGCGCTTCCGGTCGCTTCGACCTTTAAACGCGCGCGCGGTTGCGCCAGCCGAGCCGCTGACAATTTAATTGCAGCCCCGCTAATCGCATAATTTACGTGACGCAATTGCATAATGAATCGCGTCGACGGATCGCGCAATAGAAATGTTTTGAATAGCTCGCGCGCGTCCAAATGCCTCGATCGCGCGGAGATAGCGCGGTCAAAGGTCCGAGCTATAGTTTACTTGCGGCATCGGCGTTTCAGCAGCCGCGATAATCGTGCGAACCGGCGGCTATTGTCTTAATCGTCGACGGCTTTGCGCGTGGCTTGCGAAAGACGCGGCGCGGTGTCAGGTGTCAGGGTTGCCCGGTTTCGTTTGCAAACAACGCGACGCGCGCGCGCACGCTTTCCAGATTTTCAAGTCCACGCGAAGGAGCCCGATTGATGGAACGCCGATTCGCCTCGGCGTTTTACGCAGTCTGTTTGTTTATATTTGCGAGCGCTCGATTAAAGACCCGCTTTCAGTTGAGTACGCCTGCCGTACTCGTAATTTGAGTTTATTCATACTCCAATGTACGATTTCCTGTAGCACGTTGGAATGTACGAATCGCCTATAAAAGTGTGACGTTTTAGGTTTTGGCATGCAGTAATGGCCATCCTATGCTGAGCGTTCAATTATGTGGGTTCAAAATTGAACGTAATTGATAATTGATTAAACAATGGATTGTTATTTCGCACCAAAGCCATGACCCAGAAATAACGTGGAACTGATATAATAGTCATTTTAAGATGACAAGATTGTCGATCTCAATAATATGAACGAACGCACTATTCAGTAAATGATTTTTTTGTAAACTGTATAATGATTTCTGTCAAACTCGAATTCGTTTACATTTATTCTCCGTTTTGGTATGTCGTTTACTGAAATTTGTAAGCGTTAATCGTCTGTAATAATTTACCACTTTTGAGAATTCCAATGACTGACAAACGGAGAATGAACAAGAAAATAACTTTGCCGGTTGAAGGATTATTCGCAATCGTTGGGATATTTGCAACTTATTTATTTATAGGCATATTTATGTATATAGTAATTCGTGCAATTGAATAAAAAAACACCTTCAAGATTTGATTCTGGTCCAAAAGATGATATATGGCTTATTTCTTAAACGACACGCATAAATACGAATTTATGAACTCTAATTTTACACTATTGTATCAGCCGCTATGCGCTTTAAAAAACTCCCAAAGAAGCTTTATACATCGCGTGTTTTCGATACTAAATTAACTCGCAAATTATCCGATTTCTGGCACAATATTGCGCGAAAATACTTTAATTCCGTCGAATCGTAGTTGAATTAGAGTCATCCGTGAACATAATAAAGTCAAACCCCTCTATACTCGCGAGTGCATTCGAGACTTAAAATAAAACTGCGAATAAAGCAAAAGTGTCATGTATACATTAAGTGTATATTAATAAACACCGGTCCCGGACATGACATTTTGATATCGGGTAAGCAGGTTTTTGCACCCGCAAAAAGCGGTTCGCGTGGTTTACCGGTATTGGTCAGTCGGTCAATACCTCGAACGAAAACGTCCGGCGGTCGAGGATCCCCGATGGCCGCGAATTAGCATTCATCGACGCCTGACATTCGAAATTGGTAACGCGCCGCGCCGCCATAAACGATCCGCGGAGCGGTTGCGCAGGCTCGGGCGGAAATGACGTCGCGGACCGGTCGTTTATTTGTGCGCTCGCACCGGCAAAGTACCGGCTCACGCACGCAACCGTGTGCGCGCACGCGAACCGCGCGTTGCACAGGTGCCGATTTTTGCCGATCCCGGCTATCTCGCTGATGATCATCGAACGTGAGCAATCTCGCAGCGCTGCAATTAGGAAATCCATTTGGTGTAATTGCGCGAATGAACGCGTCCGAGCTACCGCGCTTCGACTCTCCCCTCGCTGCTTTTTAATCGAAAATCTGCTACCATTTTTTGTCGCCCTGCGCGTTCCCTTTTAATTAATTCCGACGCACGAATAATGAGTCGGGACTTTACGACACAATAAAGGCGCGTCATCTCCCGTAAATTAACGTATAAAACTCGAAATTGTACGGCCGTGAATGAAAGCTGCCGAAACTCGGTAATTTATCTTCGAAAACAATGTTTATCTCCTCGGCATCTTCGGACGGCGCGCGCCTTTCCTTTTCTAACTGTGAAGTAGCCGCGAAGTCACGTGATTTTATGAAATTTTCATATGCGCGACAATAACACGACGACGCGAGCGCGCTTACGTCGACAGGCAATTGGTGTGCGTGCGTGCATGTATATATATATATATATATATATACACGTGATTTATGCGCGGCCGAGCATCGCTTGTTTGTACGCGGCGGTGACTGTGGACTCGAATTATTCATGCTTTTGGAATTACATATTTGTGGAAACAAATGTCTATCCATAACTGTCTAATTATAATCTAATTATAATTCCACGCGGCGTCTCGGGGCCGCTCTCTGACGAGGCGGCGCGCTCGGCTCCGAACGTCGCAATCGGCCGGATCGGGCAGACCGGGTGTCGACCGATCACCTCGGTCAACCGTGACAGCACATTAACACCAATCGCTTGTTCGAATCGACCACAATTTATACGCGCGTACGTCCGAGCGCTCATCACTATGCGTTTCCATTCGGGCGCGTTTGAATTCAATTAAAACCAAGACCATAAATCACGCCGCGAGGAATCTTTCCGATATCACCGCGCACGATTTTTTGTAAACACGCGCTTTTTGTTGTAGCAACCAAGCGGTATAATTCACGCGGGTTCACGTACAGTCGGAGCCAGGCGCCGTTCGCGACTCGAACGCGACGGTCGCCGGCGTATATACTTGTCGGTACAAGTGTCGTCGCGATTGCTATTTATCGGTGTGAGCGGCGCGCGTGTGCGCGCTCGCGTGTCCGATCCGCCATTATGTTAATGCGACGCGCGTCATCGCGAGTGACGACCGCCGACGGAATTGTTGTCGCTCGCTCACCCTCGCAATTGTGTATTGTTTCTGTCCGGCGAGGCGCAATTCGCGGACAACAATGTCGAGTCTGGATTCGCGGTGAAAAATTATATATGAAAATTTATTATTTATAATAATAAGCCGAATAAGTTTGCTATAACCAGATTAGTATTAAGCAAACAATTTTTTTTCCCAGTGCAAATTGGCGTCACCGAAACTCGGCAAATAAGTCTTACCTGCGCGATTTATTCCGTCATCGAAGCGCTTGCGCACGCAAACTAATTATTCATTTTGTGAATAATTGCGCGTTAATTCAGAAAATGATTATTACATCGGTCGGAGATTTATATGTTGTTAAGCGATCGAAAAGCGTCTCTGATTTAAGGACTGGCGAAACAGCGGGGAGAAGAAGAAGAGCGTGGATTCGGTAAAACATTTTAGTATATAGTTTTGAATTTTGAATGGCGATCGGGGCTTATCGCAGCGGCGCGCTGTCAATGGAGATTCGTGAGAAAGAGGCGCCGCGGCCGTGTATCGCTTCGACCACGGCATATTACACCTGTAATGTTAATGAATATTTATACGGAGAGGCTGCCTGGAACCTATTTCGGCCGGTCATTTTTAGACTGACAGTCCGATTTGGGCTCGCATTCACGCGCGAGAATACACGTAATGTATATATAACTTATATATACAAGGTGTGTCCAAATAAACCGCGACGACCATTTCTTTGTTGTTGTTATTTTTGCTCCGCGGCGCGTCACGCTCGAGCCGGGCTTTATGATTTTAAACTCGGTAATGCATACGCGGATCGCCGAGCGCAATATACGTTTGTTTAAACAACAAACCGCCCGACGCCGTGAGCATCACAGCGCGCCAAACAAAAAAGCCGTTTTGGTCGGTGTTATTGCAGGCGACGATATCGCCGATCAGTTCCGTTTTCAGCACTGTTATGCAAGCGCTTGGATCATCGCAGATGTGATTCGTTATTCATTATTCTCAGACGCTGCCAGTTCTAGTCATAAACCTGTATTGCATTGTCTTTTCGAGTTACCGCGAGCCTGTGAGATTCGTCATATCGTGGCGCCGGCAATTGGTGCGCCGACGGGAATACTTTGTATCGAATCCAAAAGAATACGTGTCTGTGAGTATGTATTCGCGCGCGCGTCCAAACGCGTGAGCATCGCGATTTTCGCGCGTCGCGTTGATTGGGCCGCGCGACAAAAGCGCGCCAGGCCTCGAAAATAATTGATCGCTGGTTTTCGAACACCTTGTATGCACGATGTACCCGCACGCAGACACACATGCACGGTGACTCGTATATATCGTACGCCTATCAGAAACCGGATAACTTGCCGTGTGAATGGCTTCTACCCAATCAATTCTTCAGACAGTCGGTAATGGGTTCGAACAAACTGCCGCCGTGTAGGTGGTGGCCGGCTAACAGGTTCGTCCGAAAGCCCTTTCATTTCGGTCGTTTAGCGTTTCGTAAGTTCCACGAGTTTCGGCCGAGTGGTTAATTATGGCGCATCAAACAATTTCTACGTTACATTAATTTGCGCAATCTTCCGAGTAGATGATTCTTTTTCAATTTGAGGAGCGCATAAATCCCCGTATCATAATCAGTTTGATTAATTTTATTCGAACGGGCGCGATAACATCTGCCGGCGCGCTCGTTTCGCGCGTCGTCGGGAGTGACACCGGCCAAAGCGACGGCACGAAAATCGAAGACGGATTTTATAAATCGCCGCGGCGCTGCTTCGCGCATAAATGTAAATACAAATCAGCGGGCCGCGACGGGATGGTTTACCGGCCTTGGCCGCCAAACCGCCAGCCTCCGCGCGCGACGCGAATCGTCCGCGAATCAATAACTCGCTCGTGCTATTTTTACGCGCTTCAAATGCCACCGAGCATTGCGGCCCCCGTAACCCCCGCGCCGAGGAAATTTCTTCTAATAACGGTATTGTTGACACGCGCGCAACTTTCTACGTCTCTACGACCGCGGGCCTCCGAATTCATCGCTCGACGAAAGCTCGTTATTGATCGACGAACGCGCGCGACCACGACGCCTTCGCGTTTCGGTACATCGGGCTTTAAACGGAAAGTCGCCCGGCGCGTACGATCAGAAACGCGCGTGGCTCCTATCGATCCCGGTCTCCGCGGTCCAAGTTCGAGGTCAACCGCGCGCGTCCCATTTTAGCCGTGACCCACTAACCGACTCATTTTTCGTGCCGCCTCGACTATTCGGCCGCGCGTGGATCTCGCGACTTTCTATCCGCTCGCGCCCGGCCGCGTGCCGCCTGCGTTTTACGGTTGCGTCATCGGCACGTTCGCGCGCCATCAAAAGCTCGACAAAAAACGTCCGATGAGGACGATTGTTTTTGTTGCATTCGATGCTTTCGGGTCTTGCGCAATTACGGCGCCGGCTTCTTTTCAGTCACTAAACATTATTCGCCGCAACTTTTTGTCCCGTGCGTGTATAATCGTTGCGCTTACGTGTAACACGAATCACCAATTTTCAAACTCCGTTTCGAGCCGCTTCTAAGACTCGTGACTTATGTAAGGACCTACATTTTCAACTTTTTGCCTCGGCAATGCACGCGGCGCTTTTTGCCTAGCATTTCTCAAATATTCGCTTAATTGTTGTGTGACAAAAAACGTGTCAGTCTTGAATATGTTTCACGAAAACGACGATAATCGGTAGAAAGCAACCTCTAACTTTGGTTCAATATCTAAATATATACCCGCGTGAAAACGTACCATGGGTCGGGTCGTGTCCTGCGGAGCAATAGGTTTGAATTTGATCCTTTCTGATCGTCTCGTCCGCGCGGCCGAAGCAAATATTAAAAGCGCATTTATAGCGCGAACGGCTCGTAAAGCGAGCGACGCAAACCGTATTAATTAAAATGGAGTAAACAATTACTTATAATTACTAAATGATTGCTTGGAATCCCGGCGCTCGTTTATGCTTTGAACAGCATTATGACTCGAAGATTACGCGCGTTCGAGTTAAATCTGGTACGAGGCTGCGGACGTTACATTGGTTCGGGAATCGACATGTTTCGCACCGCTCGACTATTATTCGGTATGCGCAACCTGAAGCAAAAACTGGCCGCGTGCGGCGAACGGTTGGGAAATCTTTGTTTTACCAACGCGAAGTATGCGACATCGCGCGCTAATTTCGCGGTACCAGACATTCGACCGGTCTCCTGCTGACCTACTTTACACAGTCGGACGCGCATAAAACGATTGATAATGGAACGCGACAGTTGTCGTTATGCTCTTGGCGGTGTACGCATGCGCCGCGATGATGTTGCACTCAAAAATTAGATGCGCAAAGCGCGTACGTATATATATACATTTATTTGCATTGAAATTTCACTTTCAACGAAACAATCTCGCGAAGCTTAAACCGAACCCTCAAAATTCGCTTTTAATAATGAGCCCCGCCAAGTGTTTACGTATCTCATTATCTCGCCCGTGATCTCGCGAATAATTCATGCGATTTTTATGACGCGCAACCGCGCGCACGAAACGCATAAAGGATTCGTATCGGCCGGTTGTATCTGAATTGAATTTCACGAATAAACAAATAATATCAGATAAGATTGATGCGCGGCAGTAAATACCGGAGTTAAACGCAATAAAGCAGAAAGCGCATCAGAGAGTAGCGTGATTTAGAAAGCTCGGCGTGTCCGCCAACGCGCGAACCACGATGCCGAGATAAAACTCCCTCGGCCGCCTGTGATGTTCGCCGCCGAAAAGGACGCGGGGCGAAGGACCTTCGCAAGGTGTCACCCGAGCTGCTCCGGCGCGCTCGCTCGCGCGCACAAATACGCCGCGGAATCGTAAAACTTTGGCGCGGCCCTTTTTCCGAAGCTGCGAGCTCGCACAAAAGCCAATTAACGATACGGCGAAGCGACTGGCGCGCTGCCCCGGTCGCCTTTTAACGACGCCAATTTGTCCCGATTAACGTTCATTATAATTCGCGTGATGATTTAATTAGCGGCGTTCGGCTTATTTTTGCGAATCGATGTATAATCAAGCGCGGCTGTCCGCGCTTTCAAAAATGCGCGACCGCTCGTCCGGCTTTTTTCCATTTTTTCGACCGAGCGCCGTTTCAAAGCGTCGCGTGGGGTCAGCATAATAACGTCGGCGCGCGGCTCGCGGTGCCGACCCATAACGCAATAATCTGCCGACTTTATTCGACGATTATCGCGCAAAACGGTCGGTGAAAGACGGCCGAGCCTGCGAGACCCCATTAACCGGCTTATGGGGGAAACCCCCTGCGCGGCACCGCCGCTCCGCACGCCCTTTGTACACGCGAAAAATTCGCTAACGACTCGGGTCTAAAATACCTCGGTGCGCGCCGCTCGGCCTGACGTACGCGCGTAGACCAGCCGTAAACATCGCCAAATTACTTAGTGTCGCTTCGAATGTTAATTAATAACTGATTAGGTGTTTGCGTCTTTCCGCCCGGCTCGTTTACACTCGACGCGCCGCGCAGCGTTGCTCCAAAAATGCGGCGCGGTTAAGCGCGCGCGCGCGCCGGTCCGGCGCCCTCTGCTCGGCTACTCCAATATAATTGTTCCACATGTCCGCGCATTTGCTTTTAAGGTGGTTTTATTTATACCGACATTGGAAGCCAACGTCACCAGCGGCGTTCGTTTAATTTACCTCGACAACTATTTTATATTTCACGAGACTATACACTCTTTATCCGCAAATTAATTTTTCTCCGTTTCACTTCGACACCAATGCCTTTTGATTATTTTATTTTCCGACACGCGCAGATCGCTGATATGATTATCGCCAACGATCGTAAATTGACACTACTATTTTACTTTCTACATCAGACGCATTTACATCTCCACCGACAGATATTTGCCTGTCTTCTTTTTCCACACTCTTTTTTCAACACACCCGTATATGTATACATTTATACGTTTGCACGTATAACAATTCGTCGTTAAACTATGAAGCTGGTATGACTGCACTACACCTAACGCGTGCTCAATACGCATTTAAATTACTTTGCACTATGT